>SNQJ01S0033108.1:35061-56809 GCA_010110895.2 Picea sitchensis | reverse complement strand
AGTTGTGTCCTCCACCGTTTGGTTATTCTTCCAAACATATGGAGAGTTTGTGTTGCCTCCTGCTTTGTAGACTTATAATTAACATATGCTGCCTGATTTGAATCACTTGTCGTGCTATTGTCCAAGGGAAGTTTTTCACTAAGCCTGAGTCAGCCCCTCTGCAAAATGTCTCTTGTCCGCATACCTGGCCATCCCGAACACCCAATCAAGTCCTTGTTTGAAATCATTGAAGCCTTCCATCTGATCATCAAGATTATCACATCAATGACCGAAGAACCGTCGAAGACCTCTGGGTAGTGCAGTCATACACTCATATTACACTCCTACCCAAGTTTTGAATATTTTGAAAATGTTTCTCGAGCTCTGAAGATCTCATCTCTATCCGTCAGACTGAATCAGCTTCTGGAAGATGGATACTCTACATGTATATCTTTCTGATTTCAAGATGTAGCTCCACTATGTATTGTTTGCGGCTACTGTTTATAGTCATTTAACATGGATCTACGGTGTATTTGATTGGTATCCATGGTTATATTTTATCCTGAGCATGGGTATGCCCACCTCGGTAAGACATTTTTTATTTTGCAGACGACACCTCCTGGTTCCTGATCCTTGGGCTCACTTGTTCAGCACATCAGTAAAGATTGGTAATGTATTTTGGCCATCATATTCTCTTCTGACCTCACACATTAGGGGGCATCTGTTATAACCCTAAATTGCACCACATATGCTTACCTGGCATCAGGCCAACTCATTTCCCTTCTTTGCCAAAACTCTATTGAACAACTCTTTGAAAATCCTCTTGTGTAAAGGCCCACGCGCCCTAACCCATTACTGCACACATGTACACGTTGGCTGGCTCACAATAGCTCGTGTGTACCTACTAAAGAACGAAAAATGGAAAGTTGTCGACAGAACAAAAATCTATGGGTGAGTTAACTGAAACTCTCGGCCATGCATGGCTGAGGGTTTGTCCAAAACCCTAGCTCCTTCTAGCCTATAAAAGAAGGGGTAGGGGTACCATTTGGAGGAGGAAAAAATATAGCAAAGAAACTCTGCCCATTTACGTATTCCATTGTCCCAACCCTTTAGCCTTTCCTCATGCCAAAGGATATTTAACGCAAAGAAGTTGAAGGACAGAAGAAGAGGAGCCCAGGATCAGGTTCAAGGAGTGGTGGCTGGTCTCAGCTTTTGTAAGTTGATTCACTTTACGTAATAAAAAGAATTTTTTTCCTGTCCCAATTCATGAGTTGTCTATGATTTGATTAGTTTACATTCGATTTCTAACCCTTGAGTATAGAAGTAGAATGCATGCATAGTTGTTGTTTGTCTTGAGTGCAGGTCATCTTTGGAAGGAGCGACGCAAACAAGTAGTCAAGCACAACGGAGGATCGACATCGAATGCCAATAATAAGGTAGGTGGTCCTTTTCCATGCATTTACTGAGAAAAAGGGATTTACATCTTGGGATGTAGGTAAAAAAAAAAAGTTTCTATTCGGTCAAATCTACATGCAAAGTCTGACCCTAATTTGCTAGTCTGTAGGGTGTTTTTCCCAACAACAAGATGGAAAAGGAGCTCAGTGAAATCTGAGCAGAGATGGAGAAACTAGAATTTAAGATACAACAAGAAGAAAAGGTGCATTGGATATACGAGTTTCCTTTGAAAAGGATAGCTAAGTGTCTTGTTGAGAAGTTGTTGGCTAGAAGGAAGAAACAAGTGTTAAAAGGGTGGTTGATATATGGAGAAAACCTCAATGGTGAGGGAAAGATATTTGGGATGGGTATCCTAGATTTCCAGGTGGGAAATGAGAAGGGATCAGTTGATCTCGTAAAATACCAGGAGGGAAGAGGAGACATCCATACTTGCAAAGTGGGAAAGAGAGAAGGGATGAGCTCAACTGATATTTCACATCAGTAGGGGGTGTTAACAGATGGAGAGGAGGAGGAAGAAAGGCCTCATCCATATGAAGATTCATGCGGAGCTGCAAGCCATGTGAATGAAGAGGATGACAAGTTGAAAACTTCCATGACAGAGGAGCAGGATCAGAGGAGCGTTCTAGTCATTGGAGGAATCCAGATATTCCTGCCAAGCAGTTGAGGAGAGGCTAGCACAGGTGCTACAGATGCAAGAGAAGGAAATAAAGCTAAGACTGTCATAGAAGAGGAGGAGAAGAAACTGAAGTTTGTCCCAATGGAAGAGGAGTACCCAGTTGAGTTACTCACTCATTAGGAGATGGAGTTAAATGAACTGGAGGATTGGTTGGACAGTCTGGAACCAGAAGGTGGATACCATGAGATAACCATGCCAGACGATACATACCAGCACGAGTTACAGTTGGAGGAAGCTGGAATTAGACCAACCGAAGAACTAATAGGGATTAGTCTGTCAAGGGAGATAGTTGAACAACAGTTCAGTAAGGAGACTGTGGAACTAGAGTCTTCAACAGAGTGTCTAGTTAACGTCACAAGGGATGAAAGTAGTATGGGAAATGACGGAAATCTACCCATAGAGCAGCATGAAGAGTTGCAACCAATGAATCTGAACCAACTGATGAAGAAGCTGGAAGAAGTTGTAGAGGATATAAGGAGGTTGATGTTGATGTTAGTGGAAGAAGCGATCAACAAGGGGAAGTTGTACAGAAAATAAAATGCATGAGAAGGAGGGAAGATGATTAGCATGCGCTAGCTAATCAGCACAAGTGGTGTGCATTCAAGGAAGGGAGAGACATTTCCCTCTCATTTTTCCTTCAAAAATCTAAATCCTGATTAAGGAAATCAATGTTACAGGTTGGTAGAGCCAAGTTGTGCCTTCGCACAAGTTGTATATGATGTCGCCATTAAGTGGTTAACAATACGAGGGATCTGCATCCGATTTAGATAAGATTTCCATCACTTTAATCTACCTCATTAGTCATGAATTTTGAATGGTTATTAGACACCACTAGATTAGCTTGGAGGGAAGCTCGTTAAGCCCATCTCGTATAAATATTTGTATTGTTACCCAGTAGAGAGTGTGGGGAAAAATATAGAGAGTCGAGACTCAGTTGCAGTTCAGACTCATGTATTGTAATGGACATTCCATCACTAAGAGAAAAAGGATAGATTTTCCTTTTTGTTAATTTATTTGAAATGAATGGTTAGTTGTGAATGTCATTCATATCTGTATATGTTGTAGATGTATGTTAGGAATCGTCTGCAGGGATAGAATTATAATCTTTTATCTATGAGTGTGTTGGATTAGTTCTGGTTCTCTAGGCTAAGTGCAAGGAGTGTGCGACAGAGGGTGGAAACTTTGTGAGCTGATGTAAGGAGTGTGTGTCTGAAATCATTTGAGTCAGAAGAGAATATTTTAGGAGGGAATACCAGGATAATTCACAGACTCAGAGGGGAATTTCAAGGTTGTTGAATACCTTAGAAAGAAATACTCTGTGGGAGAAAACACAACACAGAGTTATTGAATACTCTGTAAGACTCTGCCAGGAGGGCATAGAGAAAGTGCGATTGCACATAGGATCAACACATTCTGAATTGTTGGAGACATTGAGAGAACCTAGGGTTACTAAAAACTCTGAGGAAGGAAGACTTTGAAAGAGTGCATCGACCAAGGAAAGGAAATTCCTTAAGAATTATAGAAGGGCTCAAGGAGAAGTCCTCAGAAGGATTAGTTGAGCACAAGAGGTATGCCAAGGACACTATAAGTTCATATTACAATCTCAAAAGGAAGGGTGTTAAGTTTCCAGGAGGGCACTAGAAATTCTACTGAAGGACGTAGAAGAATCAAGAACCTTGAAGGTTTCAAGCCAAGAAATGTCGCAAAAGAACTAGCGCAGAAGTCTACAAGGAGTGCAGATGAAAGGTTGATAATAGTCTAAGTCTCAGGCAGAAAATGTTGAACCATAGAGGTGTCATATTCCTTTGAGTCCTCATATTTCCAAGAAAAAACATCCATGGATTCTTTAAACATATCTATATATTTTTGTTTGAATTTAGGTGACAAATATTTAGACAATTTAATGCATTTTGTCTCTTGGATAGTTACCAAATTACAGTCCTTTTGATCCAGGTGGATATCAGTGGCCACCCACCTTTTCCAACTGGCTCAAAATAGTTTTCTGGCAATTTTGGAAATTTACTATTTTTAGCAATTTTTAATTTTTGGGACCAGTTTGAGGGCCTAAATGACGTTTTTTCATGATCGATAACCTCAATGAGAGAGGATATAATTGATCTGCCTAAATGAATCTCCTTTTCAATAACTTTCTAATGATGTATCTTGTGCAACTTTCCAACGAGCTATCGTGCGCCCTAAACAGAGATCATATGCAAAAGTTACAACCCCGGGAATTTAATGTGCTAACTTACCCCAAGGGGGCCCACATCAATTGCGGCACTTCATCTCCTAGCATTAGGTTTTGGGATGTATAGGTTTTTTGAATTCATATTTATTGTAAAAAATCCTTCATAGCCTCATTGTACTCAGCTTCTTGAGAATGAGCATAGTTGTCACATCTCTTCTCAGAGATAAGTTGCCACCATTCTAGCAATCTTGTTTTAAGTCTACATTTTATAGTTTTCATCATATTTATTATTTAATAGAGGTCAAGTTTTATTGTATCTTTGTTATTGTTCACTGTTTATCTGTGTTAAAATGATAAGTCTTTGGTTTCATTTCGTTCCTCTCATAAATCTAGATCAGTGGTATCAGAGCAGTCTGCTCCTTGTCATTTTTTAATGCATGTCCCCAATAAGGTCAGGGTATAGAGTTAGGTCTCAATATGTTTTCTCTTGAGGACAAATGTTATCGCATTCCCAAGAAACTTCCCATGGTGGGTAAAAATAAATATGAAGGAAGAGGATATCCTCTCAAAACGTTTCTCGAGGAATCCCTTTAGCGACAGAGGAATGAGATGGTGGAAAAATTCTCTCAAATTCTTTGATGGCTAATGACAAGCGACGCATCCACCTCAAGCGGAAGCGCCACCCCCTTCAAGGTACAAATCAATTTTGATATTCCTATATTTGAAGTTCAAATAGATGCAAATGTCGTAGATAAATGGTTAAACATTCTAGAAGGGCATTTTTATGTCCACAACTTTTCTGATAGAGAAAATATTGTATTTNGAATTCATATTTATTGTAAAAAATCCTTCATAGCCTCATTGTACTCAGCTTCTTGAGAATGAGCATAGTTGTCACATCTCTTCTCAGAGATAAGTTGCCACCATTCTAGCAATCTTGTTTTAAGTCTACATTTTATAGTTTTCATCATATTTATTATTTAATAGAGGTCAAGTTTTATTGTATCTTTGTTATTGTTCACTGTTTATCTGTGTTAAAATGATAAGTCTTTGGTTTCATTTCGTTCCTCTCATAAATCTAGATCAGTGGTATCAGAGCAGTCTGCTCCTTGTCATTTTTTAATGCATGTCCCCAATAAGGTCAGGGTATAGAGTTAGGTCTCAATATGTTTTCTCTTGAGGACAAATGTTATCGCATTCCCAAGAAACTTCCCATGGTGGGTAAAAATAAATATGAAGGAAGAGGATATCCTCTCAAAACGTTTCTCGAGGAATCCCTTTAGCGACAGAGGAATGAGATGGTGGAAAAATTCTCTCAAATTCTTTGATGGCTAATGACAAGCGACGCATCCACCTCAAGCGGAAGCGCCACCCCCTTCAAGGTACAAATCAATTTTGATATTCCTATATTTGAAGTTCAAATAGATGCAAATGTCGTAGATAAATGGTTAAACATTCTAGAAGGGCATTTTTATGTCCACAACTTTTCTGATAGAGAAAATATTGTATTTGCACTCCTAAAGGTCATCCCCCATGTCAACAATTGGTAGGCGACTTTCTGTGAGAAAAATGAAACAAAAGGATCCACATTATTTTCAATTGCACCCACTTGGGATTCCTTTAGGGATGATATTAAGGAACTGTTAGCATTGGAAGTCACCTCTGGATTGCGACAGAGGTAAGCCCAAGGCCCATCATCATGTATGTCATAGTGAATAATTTTAGGAGAGGTCTAATGGATATAGACTCATAATCGTGTCACTTTAAATCAGAAACACTGGGTTTATACGTGTATATAAATGAAGTCTTGATCTAAATTTAGTCAGTAAGTTTGCATAGTCATCAGCAGGTGGAAGAACATGAGGAAAACATGAAGTTCTGCTATGGACATGCAGACTTCCAGCAGCCTCTAGAGGAAAAGTTCCAGACGTAGGATCCTCTTGGATCTGATAACTTCAAGAAACTGAAAACATTGTAACAACAACTATAATAAAACCTACATTACACTACAGTCACAACACTCAACTGGATCATCCATTCCTGAGCTCTCGGAATCATAAATAAGGAAATGAAGGGGAAATTGATTGCCATTAAACAATAAGTCTCAAGTAACAATACATAATCGTAGAACCAAAGGCCTCATAAAAACTTTACAAATCGGGAGCCTAGCTCAACCATCGAGACTAAACAAATATGAGAATGACTCCTATATACTTAGAGAAACACTACAAAGACATGCTCAAAATTTTTCATTGAAGGAGTTATGTCTGCATGCTTCCTGACAGACCAGGCATGAAGTCTCCTGTTAGACGTGAACTTCAGTCATACACAATCACGCTTCAGAATGGGCCTGTGAATGAGTTGACTGGCTAACAGTCCTTTCCTGAGCTTTCCATTTATCATGGAAACGATGTTCAACCACCACCACCTACTTCAATAACTTCTTCATCGGGATTCAGGAGGCCCGAGTCAACACTGCACATGTAGGACATGGTGGCCTCTACATTCTGCCATCTATATATTCTTTGGGATTTCACATTGAGAATAGTAGGCAGATGTGGATGAGGAACTGTGATCATGAAATCACAGGCGGCAGAAAACCTGGGCACTGAGGTGTGATGGGAAGAAGGTGGAGTGGCAAGGGAAGATGATGTGGAGGAAGAGGGGATAACACATGGCAAAAGATGATAAGCAGGAGTAAAAAAGGGATATGACATAGAGGTGAGTGGGGGGATAGGTGTGTGACAGTGGAAAGTGGAAAGGAAGTGAGAGATGTGACAGGGAGAGAGAGAGAGATGGAGTGGGGGAAAAATGGAGAAAGGAGCGATGGTGGTAAGTGAGGGTGGTAAGTGATCTACTCAGAGGGGGGGGAAAGTGGTAAGAGAGAAATGTCTGGGGGGGGTTCGAGTTAATGAGGAGGTGACACGATAGTGGGGGCAACAGACTCAAAAACCACCAACTCAGACCCCCCCATTAACGACAGAACGTTGGGGGGGGGTTTGATATGGATCTTGCATCGTAGATCTAGGAACGCGGATCTCATCTGCCCAGATCTATGCACTGCTTAGCATGATGCACCTAGGCCCCAAAACTTAGGATAAGTGGGATTTTGTAATTTTTGTGAGCCCGCTTCTTGCCTTTTTTCCGCCAAAGGGGTCAATTTCTTAGGAAAATACCCCCCCTGCAAATAAATGTGATAACATTAGGCTCCATGGGTGATGGATTTCTCCCTGTGATATGCCAAGAACTCTTCTGCAGTTTCAATGCATTGTTGTTGGGCTATAGAGTCACTTATAAACCCGAAACAAAGAAAAAACAATATTTACAAAGACCTGGGAGCCACTTATGGCTCAAATAAAGAACTTCTTCAGAAAATGTCCATTTACAGAGCCACCAAAAAATTCATCACCCTCCAAGTTCTACAACCTGTAGGTATTAATCGAAACTATCTTAGAAACTTTGAAGGGCCCAATCCATAGGGATTCAAATTTACCACTCTTTCCCTTGTCCTGTCTTGGTGCATCCCATTTAAGTACTAAATCTCCCAGATGGAAATATTCTTTTCTTCTCTTCCTATTGAAAGGCCTGCTTGATTTTATGTTCATGTTCATGTGCCCTATCTATCACTTTCTCTCTAGCCTGTTGGAATTCTACCAATTGATGAATTCTTTTGATCATATCATCAAGCTCTCCTTGATAATCCTGGAAGAATTTTTCCACTAGCAGAGCAAGTTGAGAAAGAAATATGGCCTCAACTCCATACACAAGCTGAAAAGAAGAGATGCCTAGAGACCTCTTCATTGTCACTCTGTCATCCCATAGAGAAAATTTTATCTTTGAATCCCGGGCCTTCTTATTATCCTCTAGCAGTCCTTTGATAATTTTTATAAGGATCTTGTTAGAGGACTCTGCCAACCCATTGTCTTGGGGGTAGTAAGGGGTAGAGTGGATTAATGAAATCCTAAACTGTTCACAGAATTTGATCAATGGCTCAGACTTGAAGGATGCAACATTATCAGTGATGATTATGTTCATACAACCAAACCTTTCCATAATATCTTCAATAAAACCAATGATTACTTTGTGTGAAGCACTCCTTGTGGAGATATCTTCTATCCATTTGGTGAAATAATCTATTGCAGTTAAGATCCACCTATGCTGACCACTTGAAGCAGGATGAATTTCCCCAATGAATTCCAGCTCCCATTGTTGAAAGGGTCTTGAAGCTACCACAGGCTTCAGTGGCAAAGACTTGAGCTATTTCTTTCTTGAAAAATTTTGACATTTGATATAGGCTATGATCTTTGTGCAGACATCAGTGAATAGGGTAGGCCAGAAGTGCCCAACCCTAAGAATTTTATAGGTTGTGGTCCTTCAGAAGTGATGTCCCCCACACAAGCTCTCATGAAAATCCAACATAATGTTTTGGGCCTCATGTGGGTCTAAACATCTCAGAAGTACTCCTAGAGGGTCTTTCCAATACAAGACCTGTTCAATGAGGAAATATTTGATAGCTTTGAACTTTAAATCTATTGCCTTGATTTTTCCCATACCATCAAGGGGCCTTAGTTCTTGCATAAAATATATAATGTCTTTGTACCATGTGCAGTCTTCCAATGGAGGGATGCCCTTAGGATTTTTATCAGCGAACTCAATTTGCTGATTTTCTAAGCGAGTGTTGATGAATTTTATCCCCAAAGATCTGCAATTAGATTTAGCCAACTACTTGGCTAAACCTTGGCCTTTAACTAGATTGGTGGGCTTTATTTCCAAATCAAATTCAAGGATTTTGGAAATCCACTTGCTCCTTCTTTCGTCTATGTTTGGCTGAATGAGAATGTCCTTCAAAGAAGTTGAAGGAACATATGCAATGATCTTCAAATGCATAACATAGACTCTGAAGAATTTGAGATATTTCACCAAGGCATGGGCCTGTTTCTCCATGATTTGCATCCCTCAGCGCTTTGTTGAAAAAGGAAATAGGCTTCTCCAGCCCCTCTGTGTTCTTCTGCAACAAAACATTCGCCAATGTATCAAACGAAGAAAAAGAGAAAATCAGAAAATCCTTGGAATAATTAGTATTGATAAGCACAGGTGCCTCAGTCAGTGCCTTCTTGATCTAGATGAAGGATTCTCTAGACTCAACAGTCCACTTCATTTCATTTCCTTTCCTGAGCATGGTTGTGATATGCTTCACCAATTCAGAAAAATTTGAAACAAACCTTCTCAAAAAATTAATTTTACCTGGGAAGGACTGAACCTCTTTCTTGGATCTAGGAGGTGATAAGGTTTGTATAGCTCCCACCCTACTTGAATCAATTCTGACCCCCTCAGCTGATACTATGTGCCCTAGCAATTTTCCCTCTTTCAAGGAAAATAAAGACTTCTTAGGATTTAGGGAAACACCAAACCTTCTTCATTTCAACAAGACTTTCCGCATATGACAACAATGTTCTTTATCATATCTAGAAAAGACTCTTATATCATCTAGATAGATGACCACAAAATTATCCTTCTCCCCAATGAAGGCTATGTCCATGGCTCCTTGAAAGGTTGCTCCTACGTTCATTTTTTTTTTTTAAGTAAAAAAGATAGCACCTGCTATATTAAATTGACAAAGAAACATAGACAAAAATACACAGAGATATTGTCGTCCTATGCCACCAAATATGCTACCATTTTACCGGAAACCAACATAGTGTGGGGCGAAATATGTCTAGGAAGATAGGCTAAAAGTTGTTTTTCCATCTGTCCTACCCGAAGGAAACCAGGATAGATGGCCATAGTTTAAGTTAACATTGAACAACAACTTGATGAAAAACTAGACTAGCAAAGGAAAACTCAAATACCTGGTGACCTGTCGCAATTTCCCTTCTGACACTTGGATCTGGCCGGGATGACAAATGGATACACACACATTGGACATTTCCTCTTTGCTGGAGAATTGGAGTACACATCAAGGATCAGGTCCAAGCATTGTCCCATGGCGAGGGCTCTATGCTCCTGGTCTGCCATGTGGCCTCGGAGTTCAAACACGAGAGCCAGATGCTCTGCACGGAGGAGTGGACCATGAAAATCATTGGTTACTACCTCGCTGAAGATTTCATTCCCCACTTCCAAGTTCATCCCTGCTCTAGTCTCATCCATGTTCATCCCTGCGCAGGCACTGTTCAGAGCCTCATCATCGTTCATTACCTTCTCAGCATGGCGGGTGGGAATGTAGTCATCCGGCCACAGTATTTCTTCTACATAATAGATTGGGAACTTTACTGTAGGATCTCCCTTTAGAGTGCTTCCAGCCTGTGTTTCAGGCTCAGTAGCTCGAGGTTCCAGGGTGGTCATGAAATCCTCCAGGAATGGTGTTTCTTTGACATAGAAAATTGGGAACTCTTCCTCAGACCCTCCCTTCAGATAGCTTCCAGCTTGTGCAACAGGCTCAATTGCAAGGGTGTGTGTGCTTCGCTCTATCACAGGCTTGGCTAAAGTGGCATGGAGTGCCAAGAGGTCGTCTCTTGATCTCTATCGGAGGATATAAGTCTCTATCGACAGAGCACACTCAAGGTTCTGTCTTCTTTGTTGCTGCACTTTGTGGGTGTACCAGGCCGAGCCTCGACGAGGCTTGCCTAGCTTCCTTGTCATTGCAGAGAAGGGGTGAATGGAGATACAGAGGAAACTGCACCAGAGCTCCCAACTGGGGGGGAGGTCCAAAATGAAAATGAACCAACTCTGTCTAGGAATCCTAACTTGCAAGTTTTCATGTGACGACGTTGCATGGCTCCTTCTTATCTCTGTCATATTGAATGTTGGTTGTGCTAGTGCGTTCGCACGAGGGAGAAGTCCCGCCTCCGTAGAGCTATTATAATGGCCTATTACCATCTTAATTGTTGAAGGGATGGGGAGCGGCCTACAACATCTAAGTTGTGGCTTGATGCTAAGCCATGTGGCAAGGTGTTGTTGTGTGTCACCCCATCCGGGGTTAAGGAGTCTCTGCTCACAAGGTCTCTACATCGCCTTGAGAGATCTGTATTGTCAGAGAGATGGGCTTGCCAATGTATGAGTTTTGACTTGGTATCAACTTCATTATTCGCTAGGTCCGCTACTTTGTTTGCTTCTTTTTTCACATGATAAGGGATTAAGGTGAGATTGGGGTGAATGAGAGCTCCAAAATATTCCAAAAGGCCTGAAAGTCTCCAGCTGGGGGAGATTCGCCTAGGATGTTCTCCATGCAAGATTTTGGAGATGAGTTGGATGATGATTTGAGAGTCTCTCTCAATGATAACTTGATGATAATGATTTTGGGTGGCAACTTGGAGACCCCTGACAAGGCTTATAATCTCTGCAACATTGTTTGTATTCTCACCCAAAAAGCCAGCCACCAAATGAATGTTCCCACTAGTGTGGTTCCGAAGGACGGAGTCGAATCTTACTGGTCTAGGGTTTCCCTTGGAGAAACCATCGAAGTTTATCTTGATGAATCCTGATGTAGGTGGGGTCCATATCATGGGGTTGTTGGATCATCTTCCCTTAGGCTTCACCTGAGGGTGCACGCGAATTTGTATGTCCCAGCTTCTAAGTATGTTTTCCTCCTCAGAAACACATTGTAGGTCTTCGTGGTGCCAAGGTTTGCTATGGACTGTCTCCTGAGTTAACTTCTTAACCCTCTCCCACGTAATAGAAGGAAGGGAAGTTTTTGAGTGTAAGATTCACTTGTTTCTCTCTTTCCAGATTGCCCATAAGGTGAATCCCGGGAGCAGCTGCCAGATGCATTGGAGAATTGGGTTATGGAAGGAGATCGTCTCCCAGTTGGCGATCGTGTCCCTGATGCTTCCTCGGTTTCTGTTGGAGCGTTTCATGGCTTGGGCCCCCCAATCCCAAATATGTTGACTTTCGTGACAGTTGTTGAAGAGATGTTCCATGGTTTCCTCACTTTATTAACATAGGGTGCATATGGAGGGCCCTATAAATCCTTTCTTTAAAAGATTATCCCACGTGAAGATACGATTTTGAGCTATGAACCAGAGGAAAATGGAGACTTTGGGCCATAGTATCCTTTGCCAAATTTTACTCCAGATTATTTCGGGGCTTTGGTTGTGGTAGTTTCCCTGTAGGTAGTGTGCTTCATTAACTGAAAAAGTACCTGTCATGGAGTGGCCCCATCGGAGGATGTCCGGTCCCTCTTTGATTGGTATTTTTCAATGCATTGCACATTCTTGCCAGGGTAGAAGGTTGATATCATCTGTGAGATGTAATTATGCTCGCTCTATTTTCCACTGTCTCCAGGGTTGGATTCTGTGAGTTGGATTCAAGAGGTATTTAAATTTCCTGAAGATATTTGGATGTAACCTTTGTTTGACAGGATTGAGGCTTTCCAATTCGCTGAGAGGGGGTAGTTGTTGCCATGAGTCCTACCAAAAGAGTGCACTTTCTCCGTTTCTCACTTCCCAGAAAGCATGCTTCTGGATGAGAGGGAGATTTTTCCAGGTAGTGTTCCATATATTGGATCCCTGGATATGTTCGTTAAATCTAATTAATTGGTCTGGCTGTGTGTTCTGGGCATACTTTTGTTTCCAAATTTGCACCCAAAGTTCTGTTAGATGTTGCAGCCATCTCCACCACATTTTGGCCCCCATGGTCTGATTAATCTTTCCCGGATCACGTAGTCCCAGTCCTCCAAATGTTTTGGGTTTACAAAGTTTATCCCGGCTGACTAGTGCCCACTTTTTATTGTCTTGGTGTCCATGCCACGGGAAATTCCGTTGGAGGCTCCTGATTGCCTGAATAACTGAAATAGGCACTTCCAGAGCAGTGAAGAGGTAGGTGGGAAGTGCTTGCAGGACTGATTTGAGACGTACCAGTCTGGCAGAAATATTAAGAGGTCTAAAGGTCCAATTATTTAGCCTGTTGGCAATAGACAGAAGCAGGTTGTCCCAAGAAATGGATCGCACTGGCTCTCCAGTGAGGGGTATACCTAGGTAAATGGAAGGAAGGGAGCTTTTGGAAATGCCTAGAAGTCTTGAAAGATGGTTTTGTACCATGGCCGGTGTATTGAAAAAGTAGAGTTTGGATTTGTCCAGGTTTAAAGGCATGCTTGAGGCTTCCGTGAAGTCAGAGAGAATTGAGTTTATCTTTGTAGCTTCTCGGACAGTAGGGGTGTTCATGAGTAGGGTATCATCAACAAACTGGCTATGCGAGGGCACTGGGTGGAGGTTATGAAGGGGGCAGTCCTTTGAGGGATCCTTCTAGAATCATTACTTTGAGATAGCAGCCTAGTCCTTCTGCCATAAGAACAAAGAGGAAGGGGGAGAGAGGATCGTCTTGTCTAATTCCCCTGGTGGAATGGAAGGGCTGGGAGGGTGTCCCATTGACTAGAATGGAAAAAAAGGTTGAGGACGTGAGCTTGAGAACCCGGTTGACCCATATTTTATCGAAGCCAAAGGACTCCAGCACAGATCGCAAGTATTGTCAGCTTAATCTATCAAAAGATTTTGAGAGATCGAGTTTAATAAGCATACCTGGTGTTTTTCTCACTTTCAGAGACTAGATCACCTCATTGGCTAGAATGACACTGTCCATGATCTGTTGTCCTTCTACATAGCCATCTTTCTCTTTGGATATAATGAAAGGTAGGAGCGATTTAAGGCGAGCAGCAACGACCTTTGTGATTATTTTATATATGACATTGCAGGGAGAGATTGGTATGAACTGCCTTGGGTGAGTGAATTGCTCCTCCTTGGGGATTAGAGTGATGAACGTTGCATTGAGTGTAGAGAGTACCTGTCCAGAGGTTCTTGATAATTCTACCACCAGCCAAACCTCTTCCTTGATCATGTACCAACAGTGATGGAAAAATTCCATGGTGAAGCCATCTAGACCTGGTGCTTTTCCTGGGGGAATTTCCTTTACTTCTAGGTCCACTTCAGCCTGAGTGATGGGCCTTAGCAGTGCTCTATTCTTCTCAGGGGTAACCAGCGGGGGTATGTGCTTGGTTATTTTCTGGATTGCTTCTTCCCTATTCACATTGGTATCCGTAAGGAGATATTTGTAATAAGAGTTGAGTTCCTCTGTTATTTGGTCATGATCTCTTATGGGGATGCCTTGAGCGTCCTCCAATTGAGTAATGCAATTGACGTATCTTCGGTGTGTCATTTCTCTGTGAAATAATTTTTTTTTTTTCTCCCGCTCCTTAAGCCATTGAACTCTGGATTTTTTCCTCCAAAGGATTTTTTCTTGCTCTCTACGTACCTCCATTTTTTCTTGGAGTTGCTCCTCTTCCTTCACTAGGTCTAGAGTTCTTCTTCCTGAGATGAAGGTTCGTTGTAGGTCTTCAAGTTTGCACTCGATCTCCTTCTACCTTTGGAAGATATTTCCAAAAGTGGATTTGTTCCATATCTTCAGTTGTTGCTTGAAGTTCTTGAGGCACTGTTGGAATTTATACATGTGAGTACCATGATCTATTTCCGCCTGGGCCCACCAGGTGTGAGCCAACTGGTGGAAGTTTGGGTGGGAGAGACAGAAATTTTCAAAGCGGAAGGGTTTGGGTCTGGGGGTGATACTAGGGTCCAGGCAGAAGAGAATAGGCCAGTGGTCTGACCCTAATTTTGGCATTATGTTTTCTTCCATTGCCGGATCGCCCTCAAGAAGGGATTCAGATACTAGAAAGCGATCTAATCTGCAAGCTACATGATGGTGTCTTGTTCTTCGATTAGACCAGGTAAATATTCCATTTCGGGATTCCATATCAACCATATTTAGTTTCTCTATTAGGGTTTTGAACTTACTGCTATCTTACTCCAGCCATTTTGTTCCTCCAGTTTTCTCTTCTAGCGTCAGGACCATATTGAAGTCGCCGCCAAAAATCTAGTGGGGTGTATGTAATAGATTTTTTACATACTATAGTATTTGTATGAAGCTCTCCTTTTCTTGGGAAGTCTATAGTCCATAGACATTTGTGATGGCTCCTTCCTTAGTAGATCTTGTTACTGTGAAGTAAGTTGTTAGTGTGTCTATCATGGAGAAGGGTTGTTGCAGAGTGACGGTGTGTGGATTCTAGAGAATGGATAATCCTCCAGAGGCTCCCACTAAATCTTGGTGAAAGAAATCGCAGCCTCTCCAACTTCGTCGAAAAATATTTTTAGCTTCCTGCCCTGCACACTTAGTTTCTTGTAGAAGTAGGACATCTAGGTTTTTAGCTTTAATACAGTCTCGGAGGATCCTCTCCTTGGATCTACCATTGAGCCCTCTGATATTCCAAGTAATTGTCTTCATCATGAGGAAGGTGGAGGGGGGTGGAGGTATCCCTCCGATAAACTATGTATCTGGTTTGAGTTGATCATCAGGTGTCCTACCTCTTTGATAAGATGATGGGTTGTTTTATGTCCCCTTCTTTTGTTTTCCTTGGTTACTCTCTTGGGTTCTGTACCTAGATCTACAGTAATACCCAGTCTGGCTGTAGATCCTGCTGTGGAGTTGGTGAACACTTTATGAACTTTGCGGAGCTGATCTACTGGGATATGTTGTGGGTATTTTTGGTTAAGAGCTTCCTCCAGCTTTTTCATATCTATGTCCACTAGATCTGTTTCATCCATCAGCATGGTGGTATCTCTGTTTGTACATGTTTGTGTTCCATGGGTTGTTTCTTTTGATTGGGTTGTGTTTGGTGCTTTGGTGCTTTTTCCCTTCGCCTGTGCTTTTTCTTGATGGGGGTTCTGTATTTCCTCCTCTTCTGGCAGCTAATTCAAAACTTCATAGGAGTTTTTGGTTGGGATCTTTGGAATCGTGCTCTGGTTCTATTTCCTTGGTGGGTGTTTCCTCCTACATATGACATTGGTGAAGTTGTCCTTTTTCTTGCCTTCATTAGCCTTGGTTCTTGTAGCATTCAGAGGGAAGTCTCTGAATAGGTGGTCGTGCTTGTGGCACTTCCTACAACAAAAGGAGATGTGTTCATAATCAATTGTTTGGTTCTAGTCATCATCCTGATATTATAGCATGATAGATCCTGGCAGGGCCTTTGAGATGTCCATATAGATGCAGATGTGGGTGTATGAGGTGTACTTTCTCATCTTTGTAGCCTCCGAATATTTTACATATCGTCCCACTGTGTTTTAGATGCCCATGAGTATTTCTTCCATCCATAATTCCTGGGTCAATGAGTACAGATGAATCCACACTGATGCTCTTGTAAATTCCTCCTTCTTAAGGCTGAATTTGTCTGTCCAAAATTGCAAAAATAGTCCCGAAAAAACTATGAAAAACCTAAAAGAACAACATGAATCCTAATGGGGGGATGGTCAAAGACTAAAGGGTTCCCTAAAGTGCCCCTTATTCACACTAAGAACCATTTGGATATTGCCTCAAAGACATGCTATAAATGGAGGCCATGGATGCACTAATAATTCAAGAATCTCATAGTATTGTTATGCTGCCTCAATCCTCCTTCAAGAATCCTCTTTTCTTCTTGGAGCATTGTAGCAACATTCCACTCACCTCTTGAGGGAATAGGCTTGGATTTCTTCACAATTTTATTTCTAGTCTATCATTGTAAGAAGAGATCTCTAATAGGGAACTCAAGATCCCTCCCAAGGAGGAAGAGGGGATCCATAAGTCCTCCTTTCTATATGGTGTTTTGCCAACTAATATAGTTATCCATTGGTGGCATAATCTTGGTCATTTGGTTCACTAATTTTGGTTCAAAGTTTCTTATGCATTCTAGTTTTATTTCCTTAGTTGTTTTTAGTTTATTTGTTTGTTTATTTCATATTCTTGGATTATATAACTCATGCACTAACCTCTGTCTTGTCTAGTAAGCCCAACTAAAATTGTAAGTGTCCTTGTTTTTCTCACCCAAGTGATGAAACAGGCACAACAGGGACTAAGGTTGATCCTACTTTATCGATAAAGAAAGAAAACCAATTCAACGGAATGGATGAAGCATATCGGATATTGTTCTTGAGTATCTCTCTGGATCTCCCCTTCCGTGTTGATACTTGCATGACTCCTAACTATGTTTGGAAAAATTTGAAGGATTTGCTAGGAAATCTAGAAAACCTAAGAGGTCATCATCTGGAGAATGATATACATGCATTGAATCCAAGTGATTTAAATACCCTAAATGACTACTTATGTAAGTTTAAAAATTTTCTTTCACATGTTAGGGATTTTGGAATTGATAAGAAAGATAAGAAATTATTATTTTCAATTCTAACCAAACTAGGAACAGACTATTATGTCTACACTTATTCTTTTCATACTACCGAGTTATCTATGGGGTCTACATGGAAGATTCCATTCCTGGATGAGTTCATGGAATCACTTATCAATGAGTAGACAAAGGTCATCTATATAGGGGCACTGAAGAGTTCAAATCCCCATGCACTTACAACTCAAGGAAATTTTAAATAAGAATATGTAGAAGAACAAGGGTAAGAAGGACCAAGAGAACAAGAAGGAATTTAATTTAAAGTCCAAAAATGAGAGTTAAAGTTCCAAGGCATAAAAGATAAAGAAGGATAACACCAAGTGTTACTACTGTAATAGGGGGTTCCATCTTGAGAGTTCTTACATGAAAACGAACATAGATATCATGGCACAATCACTTGATCAACATCACCTCAAGGATTGTATTTTGGATGATGCAAGGAAGAAGCCATCGGAAAAGTCTCATTGCAAAGAGGTAATGGTCATGCTTTAATTTATATTTCATATTCTTCTAATGTTTGGGTTCTTGATTCAGGGGCTACCCATCACATGGCCTCATCAGATAGACTTTTCTCATACTTGGAGACTTGTTCTAAACCACCAATATTCATGGAAGATGATTCTCTTACTGAGGTCTGTGGTAGGGGTAGATTTGATCTAGACCATGGATGCTTTCAGGATGCACTTCATGTTTTGAAGATTTCAATGAATCTCCTCTCCATATATAAAATCACTCACTAAGGTTCAGGGAAGAAGGTGGAGTTCACTCTAAACTTAGTTATTATTTTTGACTTTTCAGATGGTTCAAAAATTGTTGTTGGTGAGGTTAATGACCATTCCAGGTTGTACACCTTCTCTCACTTTAATCATAAATGTGATTACATATCTCTTATAACACATGATAATGAAGATTCCAAGGTGTGGCATGAGAGGTTTGGACGTCTAAATTTTAAATATTTAGATAAACTTAGTAAAGGTGGAATGGTAGATGGATTGTGCAAGATACCAGATATAATAAATATGCAGAACAAAAATAAAATGCTAGAAATGGAAGCATAACAGTAATATATCCAACATAATCTCCACAATAACACAAAAATGATATAAGAACAACAACAAAAATATCACTTTGATTCAAAAAGAAATGTTCACAGGCCTCTTCGACGGGGCAACCTCCAATCGAGCAGCGCTCTATTACAATAATCTCCAAGCTAGGGTTTTCATACCCTCGACCCTTATTTATACTAAATATGTCTATCAAGGGAAGCATCTAGAGGAAGATCCTTCTAGAAGTGGAAGCTTCTATTAGGTCTTCTTACATCCACCTTATTCTATTTTATTGAAAGGCCTTATTAATATTGACCTTTAATACATCTAAATATATTAATCTACCTATGTGCGAGTTAGGACCCTAACATGTATGCCCCTTTAAAAATAGCCTTGTCCTCAAGGCTTGAGATGAGGAAACTATTGTAGAATGGTAGCTGGTTCCCAAGTGGCATCTGCTGGATTCGTATCTTTCCACTGGACTAGCACTTTCTTTATGGTTCTCTGACACAGGCGACACTCACGCTGGTCCAAAACTGCTTCTGGCTATAGCCAAATGGATCCTTCTTCAGCTAACTCAGGAAGGTTGGTTTGAATTTGGCACCTAGTTCCAATCACCTTCTTTAAGCATGAAACATGGAAAACTGGATGTAGCTTCGACTTACTAGGCAGAGCTAACTGATATGCGACTTGTCCCACATGCTTGAGAACTCTATAAGGACCATAAAATTTGGGCGCTAGTTTCTAACAATGCTCGGCCTTGAGGGAAGTTTGCTTGTATGGTTGCAGTCATAGAAACACCTGATTCCCTTCTACAAATTGACGTTCAGAGCGACCTTGATCTGCATGTTTCTTCATGTGATTTTGTGCCATGACCAAGTTTTCTTTAAGGGTATGAAGAATATCCTCTCGAACTGTAAGTGTTTGGTCAATCTCCTGGAACTTCAAGGTACCCGGTAAGTATGAGAGAACTGAAGGTGGCTTCTGTCCATATACCGCTTCAAAAGGCGTCATGCGAGTAGATATATGGTAGGAAGTGTTGTACCACCATTCAGCTAGGGGTAGCCATTGATCCCACTGATGTTGTTTTTCAGAAGCAAAACACCTCAGATATGTTTCCAAACACTTGTTGACAATTTCCATTTGACCATCAGTCTGGGGATGATAAGTTGTGTTGAGATGCAATTGGGTGCCCTGGAGCTTAAACGGTTCTTGCCAAAAATTGCTTGTGAAAGTTGGGTCATGATCAGAAACAATAGAGTGCGGCATGCCATGAAGCTTGAAGACCTGGTCCATGAAAATTTGAGCCACCGTGGATGTAGTAAATGGGTGTTGAAGAGCACAGAAATGAGAATACTTGGAAATGTGATCCACAACCACCATTATGACTGATTTATTCCCTAATTTGGGTAAGCCGGTAATAAAGTCCAGAGAGATATCCTTCCAAATAGCCAGTGGAATCGGAAGTGGTTGTAGTGTGCCCGGAGATTTGATTGTTTCTCCCTTGTTGCGTTGACACACCTCACATTCAGCTACAAAATTATGGAAGTCCTGTTTTATACCATCCCAGAAAAAAGAACATTTGACTCTGTCATATGTTTTGGTGAACCTTGAGTGCCCTGTTGTGGGTGTAGCATGAAGCTCAGAAAGTACCATGGATTTAAGCTTTGATTTTTTACTTATGGGTGTACCATGGATCCTTCTTCTTCATATTTTCGGGACACTGCATCTGCCACTACATTATCTTTTCCCTTCTTGTAAATGATCTCATAATCATAACCAAAGAGCTTAGTCACCCATTTTTTTTGCTCCTGGGAGGAAATGCATTGTTCCAAAAGGTACTTGAGGCTTTGATGGTCGGTCTTGATTTGGAATCTTTGCCCCAAGAGATAAGGGCGCCACATCTCAATGGCATGCAAAAAAGCCAACATTTCATTTTCATAAATGAGTTTTCCCAGATTCCTTCCAGACAGTTGCTTGCTGGTGAAGGCCAAAGGTTGACCCTCTTGCATAAGGACAACGTTGATTCCTTTCCCTGAGGCATCACATTCCAACACAAATGTTTTTGTGAAATCAGGAAGGGCCAGAATCAGAGTGGTGCACATGGTCATCTTCAAGGTTTGAAAAGCTTGAGAAGTGGTTGGAGTCCAAGTGAAAGAGTTCTTTTTTAGGAGAGCAGTGAGAGGTGTTGCAATATTTCCGTAGTTCTTAACAAACTTGCGATAATACTCTGTTAAGCCCAGAAATACACGCAAGATTTTGAGATTCTTTGGGTGTGGCCAATCTTGCATAGCTTCAATATTTTTCGGATCCACCCTCACGCCATCCTTGCCAACTAGATGACCCAAGTATTCTACTTCTAAGGCACCAAAAGCACATTTATACTATTTCAGGAAAAGTTGGTGCCGGGAGAGGAGATGGAGAACTTGATCCACATGAGTAATATGGTCGGTCTAGATTTTTCTATAGATGAGGATATCATCAAAGAAAACTAAGACAAAATGATAGAGAAAGGGACAGAAGACATGATTCATGAGGCTTTGGAAAGTGGAGGGGGCATTACACAAGCCAAAGGGCATGACCAAAAAATCATAGTGGCCCTCATGAGTGTGAAAGGTCGTCTTGGGAATGTCTTCCTCTTTCATACGTATCTGGTGATAGCCCAAGCGAAGATCAATTTTAGTAAAGAATTGGGTGCCACTCAATTCATCCAGGAGGTCATCAATGACAGGAATGGGAAATTTGTCTTTAATGGTCAGTTTGTTGAGGGAACGGAAGTCAAGACACATTCTCCAAGAACATTCTTTCTTCATGACCATGACTATAAGAGAAGAGTAAGGGCTCGTACTAGGGCGGATAACACCTGCATTAAAGAGTTCCTGGACCATTTTCTCAATTTCATTTCTTTGTGAGAAGGGGTGGCGATATGGACGGATATTGAGAGGAAGGCTTCCGGGTACAAGGGGAATGGAATGATCATGAACACCGTGGGAAGGAGGGAGGCCTTGGGGAGTGGAAAATACCATTTGATGTTTAGAAAGGAGAGCTTGGAGGTCATGCCGCACCGGGGGTGTTTCTGTTGCTTGAATGGCATGGAGTTGGGCAATGACACCAGAATGACCTTTTTTGAGCAGCTTTTCCATGCGATGGGAACTAATGACCTCAGGTGAACCAGTAGTGATGCCTTGGAATTTATATTGGTGGCCTTC
>SNQJ01S0033107.1:172167-188184 GCA_010110895.2 Picea sitchensis | reverse complement strand
TGGGGTAAAAGGAGGTTGCCCCCTCGAAGAGGCTTATTATCTGAAATTATATCTTTTTCAAGGCGTTGAGTACTTTTCCTGAGGTTTTTCTATGCTATATTGATGTTTGGTTATTAACACTATGAAATATAGGGTTATAAAATTAGGGCGAAATTGAAACCCTTTTCTAAAAGGTGGAGGGAAGGGGGGTGTAGTTTAAGCAAAGAAATATTAATTACCATGGATGGAAAAGTATTGGAAGAAGGTAGGGGAGTAGAGAGATGATTTTTGGTAATGGAGTGAAGGTCCTCCAAAGAGGATGGATTTTTTAAATTAGAATCAAAATCAACCCTTTGATTTAGAATCAGATTAGGGAAAGGTCTAATTGAGGCGACGTGAGGATAACCTGAATTTTTAACATAAACTGGGATGTATTGAATTGTACAAGAATCGTTGGTATGATAAATATTGATATTAAGATTGGAAGATATATTAATGATATCAGAGACAAGAGGATAATATTTTTGATCCATATTAGGGTTTCAGGAATGACTGTTGTGATTCATATCTATTATAGCTCTAAAATGCCACCCTCATGCATTTTGAGTTTTGGTCTAGATACTCATATACTTTGATGCCACTTTTGCTGAGTTTCCTTCTTAAAAACTCCATTTTTAAAGGTGTACATTCCTTGGTATACAAACAACCCATGTACATATGCTATTTTATACATAGACAACATGCGTACATACTCACAAAAGTTGCAAAAAATAAAAAATTCATTCTTCCTGGTGGGGTTTAGAGGCTATATTGGGTTTCACAACCATTTTAACCTCTTCTTTCATTTCTCAAAACTCAATAACCATCTAATTTCCATATAAAAGGGCCCTAGGGGGGTCATTTGGGGATTAGAATGAAGAAGCAAAGAAACTCTACCCAAATTTCTCCTTCTCTCTCTTTGCGTTTATGCATGCAGTTCTGAGTATCCATCCTCAGCTTTCCCAATCCATCATCCTCCTTATGTAATCCATGAAATTCCTTGATTTGGAATGTTGGTTGTGAGGATTGTTTTATGGGATTAATGCACTTGGAGTCTCATTGGAGGAACCCAGGTGAGGTTCGTGGAGCAGTGATGACAGAATCTTGGTTGTAATTCACCTTCTTGTTATCAATAAAAGAGAGATTTCATTTTCTAAATTCATGTGTTCTTTTTCTTATGCTTGTAATCTATCTCATGAGTATATAGACATATAAATGATCTTGATGGTTGCATATATGTTGTTGTATATTGTTTTCTGAGCTTTTTCAGGTCAACTTTGGGAGGAATAGAGTTAAGGGGAGATGTGGGCAAGAACGAACTAGAGGGATTATTTGAGGGTTAAGGTAACATGTAGGATGAGATAAAAGACATTAATGTTATTTCCTGGCACGTTGTGGGAGACTCTCATGGGAGTGATTCCATGCAAATAGGTTGGTGAATATCAATCTATGGAGAAAACAAAATCGAGCAACCAGATTCGATAAGCCTAGAAGAAGAAGGTGGAACCCATGAGATGTGGGGTGATGAAGAAATAAGAGAGTTGGGGGAGGAACAAGGTGATGAATTGTGAAAATTGTTTAAAATAAATGCATGAGATGTTTAGAAAAATATTTGTATGCAATGATTTAATAAATGAATAAGAATGATTAGTTCTACTGATATTTTTACATGAGACTTGGTTCTATATATTGATTGTGGATATTACTAATAGCTCCCTAAGTGTGAAAGGGAACTATAAGAATAAGATGATGCGAGTATTGTTGAAAATATATTAGGACTCCATATTCAAGAAGCAGTACTTATCTGATAGTTATGTTTTGTATAATTTATTTGGCCGATGAAAAATATTAATGAAATATTTAGGTGAATGTAGATGAAAGGAATATGCTTTTTTATTCAACCCAGATATGGGTAATGGGGAGGTATAGAATTAAACCAATTACTATCAGTATAGGTGGAGAAGTTCCTGTGCTTCCACCTACTAGCACCTCTACCATGGCTGGAGTTAAAAATGTGGGACACTTTTACTCAACGATTTCACATTTTCATGAGGGTGGGATGCGGATTTGGTCACTCAGGAGGACTAACTAAGAAATTTGTAATGAGGTGTAAGAATTATTCCTTGGCATCCATTAGTATTTCAATAAGGGAAATGAGGGGAGTTAACAATGTCTCCACAGTTGCATCAATTTTCCCAGTGCTCAAGTGATCTGAAAATGAAAAGGTTTGTGTATACAAAATTGCAAGTGAAATATGTATGTGTCTTGGGCAATTGGATCAAGTTGCAAGCACATAAAATATTGTTTTTTTATACTTAACATGAACAACATAAAAATACATAAACAACCATCATAATAAACACATAACACACCAAAATGATAAAGGAGTTCACCCCTCTCTTGGGCTACATCTCCTGGTCCAACTTACAATGGATCATTTTCATTATATGGTCAAAGTGTTAAAATTAGTTGTTTGCAATGCTCAGAATGAAAAATATATGGCTCCAATGACTCCAAAATTTCCAGAAACCCCTAGTTGGGCCCTTTCTGCACCTGGTTTGGCCAAAAAATGGAGAAAATACAACTCCTGGAAGTTTTGCCCAATAATTTGTTGTCTTTGCTCACCAAAACACACCCACGATGTGACTAACCCAACCTCTGTGTGTTTTTCATGCCAAAAATCAACACCATGCGTCGTTCCATAAAAAGGGAAAAAATGGCTCACCGTTAGAGTGTTAGCACCTTATGGAACAGAGACTGCCCCATGTGGCCAGGGCCCATCCTAACTACTCGCACCCGTCGACTAGTTTGTTGGTTCCCGCATTATTGTTCATATGGAAATAATTGTATGGTGTGACCACGGGTTGAGGCTAAGCCCCAACCCTTTTCCGCCTGAACCAACATTTAAATCAAACTTAAATAATAGTTTAAATATATAGTGGTTAAGACTCACATGTAGGCAGGTTGGTGGCCCAACCTACGTGAAGACTCTTCTCTTTTCGAAGGTCCTGGGTTCGACCGCTACGGACTCTAAAAAATATTTTAAACCATGACAAGGGGGTGCCACGTGGCGACCCCTGGTGATCCAAAATGAATCTAGGAAGGCCTAAAAGTAAAAATTCTCATAATCGGATGAAACCAATGCCATTATGTCGAGGTCATCGTGTCGATTCCATCCATATATTGTTTTCTTAAAATGGACACCGTATGCGAAAGTTATCGCATTCTGATCGATTTCCCACACATGCAAAAAAGTCAACAGTCAACAGGTCAAAGTCAAAGATGAGATCAGTAGTATTTCATGATGATGTTAGCATTACATCATCATGACACATGGAATCATGAGGAGGTGACATGTATCACTCATTTTTGGCATTTTCAGGTTCTTGTGTGAACCAATCCAAAATTGACATGTGGCCTTGTACGAATGTGACACGTGGCTGTATGGAATGCTGGTGTGGCCCAATGACAAGATGAAATATGGAAGTATGGATGATAGAAGGAAGTACGGATGCTGACATGGTAGGGTGACATGGTTGTAAGGATGCTGACATGGCAACTAACTAGACATGTGACTTGATTGTACAGCAGGTGACATGGCAACTGACTCGGAAGATGATTGTGTTGGTGACTAGACTGTATGGTCCAATCACAGGGTGACATGTGGCCCAATTAAAGGGCACCACGTGGCACCATAGATTTATCCAATGTTGGATGGTTCAAAAAAATTGTTACCTCCCGGGATTCAAACACCCGACCTATCCTCGAGTCCAAGATTTCAGAACCACCGACGGATGGACCGATTGGACTATATGTTGGTTCTTAACTCTATATCGACACAATTTCATTTTTATTTGTTTTCATGTGGATTTTTGTGGATAGGCCCCAGTCGGCAGGGGGCTATCCTGTGACTAGGGGGCTATAGACTAGGAGCCAAGACCGGAAGGTGGGTACGTGGAGAGTTTAAGGCTCGGACACATGGCCACCATATGACCATAGGTTTGCGCTAGAACAGATGTTTAGGGGATTGAAAGGAGGACTAGGGCTAGTGCCTAGCCCTCAACCATATGACCAAGGTCCCAGGAGAAAGGGTTTGTGCCCAATATTTGGCAAGTTTGGGTTTTTAAACTATAATATATGGATTTTTATGATTTTTTTTATGCTGATTTTGGGAGAGTTTTTTGCCAAAACTTAGGATCTGGAGCCCTTTTTGAGGCTAAATCTTGAGAGGAAGTTGGGAGGATAATACCAATTCAAAATATATATAATTCATAGGCTTTTGACAATCCAGGAGGTTCATATTAGCATAATGATGATGAGTTTGTGAAGCTTGAATCCATTTTATGCAGGGAAGACATTGAGGAAGATAACTTTGGAGGCCAATTCTGGGAGCTACGCTCAACCTTTTTCAGTGCCTTAAGTTGTGTTGGATTCTTGAGGTAGAGAAAAACACAGCTAGACCAGTTTTTAATACTTTTGATTCATTTCTAATTTACTTTTGAAGCATTAAATATAAATAAGAAAGCCTGCCCCACTAAGACAAAGGTCTGGAGACGTAGGCAATATTGTAGAACTCTATTAACAACCTTGTTGTTATGGTTTGTTGTTATTTATTCTTAATTTATAATATTCATTCTATATGGTGTCTGCAATATTCTTTCATTAATATTGTCTTCTTTTCTTAATTCCTAAGTGGTATTTAACACATGCTTAAAAATCAACCAAGTCTTTAAAAGATCATTTTCAGATCAAGTGGTATCAGAGCAGGTTGACAATTGGTTGTTTGAGTTTGCATGATTACCAGGAAACAACTAAGTCATGGTGAATGCGAGCTTGTAGAAGAGGATTCTGATATTGGATCAATAAAGATGACCTCTCAAAGTGAGAAGATGGCATCTGAAGAAGGAATGTCCCAGAATGAGATAGAGTTTCAAAAGATTTTCTTCGCCATGTGAGAGATGGTAAAGGTCTTATATGATGATTATTTGGAATGGAAGAGGCTTTTCTAAGGAGAATCGTCAAACCAAGACAAAAACGGAGAATGAGAGGACCCTCCTAAAACTCCTCCTTCACCTCCTTCACCTCCATCATTTTCTTCTTCTTCAAGTACAAGTTCAAAATCTACTGCAAGAAAACATTCCCATAAACATAAGCATGATATGTCGTTGCTTAAAGTTGATGTAGAATTTGTTTTTCCTATGTATGATGTGGAATTTAATGCTGAGAAACTTGATAACTGGGTTAGACATATGGAGGTATATTGTAATGTGCAGCAAATCAAATATGAGGAAACCAAAATCAGATTGGCATCGCTTCATCTTGAAAGAACAACTCTCATTTGGTGGAAAAGTAAGGTGTAACATGGAACTCAACAAGTTGGTAGGATTTTTCCATCATGGCATGACTTTATTTCTGCACATAGAAAACAATTCTATGCTTTGGGTTATAAGGAAAAGGCTTTAATTGAATGGCAATGTCTTAAACTAAGAAAAGGAAAAATGGTACAAGAATACATAGATAGATTTCTTAAAATGGCCTTGATGTTAGATGTTCCATTACATACACAATAAACTCCTATGAAGTATATAGGAGGTTTACCTGCACATATTCGTAAAACTGTATTTGTGTTTGGACCTACTAATATTGATGAGTTTTATGTTCAAGCAATGTACATTGAAGCGGGGAAAACATGAGTTGGTGTGTCAGGGGAATCATCTTCAAGGAAAGAATACAAAAGAAAGGGGAATGGAAAGAAAGCAAATTCAACAACAAGGAAGGAAGAGAATCTCTCTTGCAAGCATTGCAAGAAAGAAGGGCATGATGGTGACCATTGCTGGAAATTGCATCCAAGGAAGAGACCAAAGTGGTTCAAATAGAGGAAAGGGAGGAAAATAGTTGCAACAACAACACAACCAACATACTTGGGATATGATTCAGGTGATGAGACTAATATCAAAGTAGTTAGTTTGACAGGTAAAATTTGTGATGGATATGATTCTAAAAGTAAATTGTTTTACATAAGGGTCATAATGAAACATAATAAGATCGACACATTGATAGATAGTGGATCTCAATCTAACTTGATTTCAGAGGAAGTGGTTAAATAATTGGGATTGACAACTAAGCTACATCATAAACCTTACTCACTTAAATGGATAAGAAACAATCATAAATTGCACATAAAAAAGCAATGCACTTTAAGGTTTTCAATTTATCAAAGTTTGTGGATGAGGTAACATGTGATGTGGTGCCGCTAGAAACATGTGGAATGGTCTTAGGAAGCCCTTATTTATATGATCACAAAGAAATATTCTACAGGTAACATAATCAATATCGCTTAACTAAAGAAGGCAATGAATATGTTGTACATGCTCATAACTTGAAAGAAAATCAATCTCTTCAAACAATGGAACAATTAAGGAAGACAACTTGTGCAAGAAACACACCTATAATTGTGCCAAATAAATTAGTTGATCTTAAGAATGACCATGAGATGGTTGTAGAATGGAAGTTCAATCATACTTTTCTTCAAGATAAGCTAATGTCGTGCAATCATATCAAACATATTAGTTCATTTGCAATCATATTCCTGATGTTATTGATGCTAATGTTTTCAACATGGATGGTAGTGGCTTCAGTAAGATGTGAACAAGTTCAAGTGGCTAACAATATGCTCTTTTTTGTCGTGGTTGTTTTGAAATTGATTATGATGAGATCGGTGCACAGGATAGAGTTCAAAGACAAAGGACAAGTGGGGTGGCCTATCCCACACTTGATGACTGCTTAATACCCTTTTGGAGGACCAAAAGGTCTTAGTGGGGAGGCATGATGCAAAATGGATCCAGGAAGGCCTAGAAATCAAATTTCTTGGAATCAAACGAAACCAATGCCATTTCTTTGATATTTTCATGCATATTCCGTCCATATATTTTTTTCTAAAAATGGACACTGTATGAGAAAGTTATCGCATTCTGATCGATTTCCCAAACAGACAAAAAAGTCAACTGGTCAAAGTCAATAGTTAACAGGTAAAAGTCAACACTGACGTTAGCAATACGTCATGATGACACCATTAGTATATCATGCTAACATCAACATGACATGTGGAAGCACGAGGAGGTGACACGTGTCACTCATTTTTGGCATTTTCAGGGGCTTATGTGGACCAATCAAAAATTGACACATGGCACTATACGGACACGACACATGGATATCTAGAATGTTGATGTGGCCTAATGATAGGTTAACATGTGGCAGTATGGATGACATATGGCAGTACGGATGCTAACGTGGCAGGGTGACGTGGTTGTATGGATGTTGACATGACAGTTTACTAGACAGGTTACTTGGGTGTACGACAGGTGACGTGGTAGATGATTGTGCATGTTGACTGGGAAAATGATTGCATTGGTGATTGGAATGTACAGTCTAATCATAGGGTGACACATGACCCAATTAGAGGGTGGCACGTGGAACCCCATATTTAGCCAATGTTGGTTGGGTCAAAAAAATTGTTACCTCATAGGAATCGAACACCCGACCTATCCCCCAGCCCAAGATTTCAGAACCACCGACGGATGGACCGATTGGACTACACATTGGGTCTTAACTCTATACTGGCACAATTCCATTTTGATTTGGTTCCATGTAGAGTTTTGGGGATAGACCCCAGTCAGCGGGGGGCTAGTCCGTGACCAGGGGGCTATAGACCAGGACCCAACATCGGAAGGTGGGCATGTGGATATTTTAAGGCCCAAACACATGGCCACCATATGATCAAAGTTTTGGGTTGGACCAGATGTTTAAGGGATTGACCAAAGGACTAGGGCCAATGCCTAGACCTTGGCCATTTGGTAGCGCCCATATGAAAAGGGGCCCAGGAGAAAGGGGTTGTGCCCAATATTTGGCAAGTTTGGGTTTTTAAACTATAATATATGGATTTTTATGATTTTTTATGGTGATTTTGGGAGATTTTTCCCCAAAACTAAGAATCTAGAGCCCTTTTTGAGACTAGATCTTGGGAGGAAGTTGGGAGGAGAACTCCAACTCAAGATCTATATAATTCATAGGTTTTTGATAGTCCAGGAGGTTCATATTAGTAGAATGATGATGAGTTTGTGAAGCTTGAATCCATTTTTATGCAGGGAAGCCATTGAGGAAGTGAACTTTGGAGGGAAATTTTGGGAGCTATGCTCAACCTTTTTCAGTATCGTCAGTTGTGTTGGATTCTTGAGGTTGAGAAGAAAACATATAGACCATTTTCTAATCCTTTTGATTCATTTCTTATGTACGTTTGAATCATTGAAGATAAATAAGAAAGCCTCCCCCACTGAGACAAAGGCCCAGTGACATAGGCAATCTTGTTGAACTCCATTAACAACCTTGTTGTTATGGTTTTATATTATTTATTCTTACTTTTTTATCTGAATTGTATATGGTGGCTGCAATATTATTTCATTAAGATCATATTGTTTTCTTAATTCCTAAGTGGTAATTTAACACATGCTTAAAACTCAACCAAGTCTTTAAAAGATCATTTTCGGATCACCTGGCTGGGCCACGTGGCACCATTTCATTCAAACATGACATGCCATGTGTCAAAATTGGATTGGTCCACATACCCATGCACAATCATCCTTCCATGTCACCACCTACCCATTTGGTCTGTATGGTTGTACGATCAACTGTCACATGGCCTGTACGGACTGCATAATCAACATTTTTTTGTTTGTGTGAGAAAATGGACAGAACGCGATATATCCATCATACGAACTATGTTTGATCCCATTCAAGTTGTGTTGGGATCGTGAGGATGCGATATATGCAATGAATCTGTTTTAGAGTAATTTTGAACACTTTGATTTTTGAGCATTTTTTTGATCCCCTGGATCACTCCTCCCCATTGGGAAGCTTTTAGACCTCCAAAAGATTACTTTCAGTCAATTCAAAGATGAGGGTACAGTTCCCTCACCTTTACAACCTCAATCTATTTATCTTTTATTGGATCTGTGTCTTTGAGACCAACACGAAGGTACTCCACATTCTCTTGTTTTGAAGCTCTTATCTTTTTGTCAAGGAGTGTATTCTCATACAATTCTAAAGGATATTCTGGCGGGAAGTCATCTATTGAAGGAATATGAACATGATCTCCTTGATCATCAATCAAAGGAGTCTCATACGATCTCAAATTCTCAACATTAACAACTGCATACATTTTCATATAAGGAGGAAAATCCAAACAGAAGGCATTGTTACCAATATTTTCAAGAATCTTGAAAGGTCCATATCTAATTGATTTCAGATTTTTACCTTCTGCTTTAAGCCTCTCTTTGCTAATGTAAAGTCAAACTTCATCTCCAACTTGGAAACTGTGATCAACACAATGCTTGTGATGTCTTGTCTTGTACTTATCTTGCCTCTTTTCTAACTCTTCTTGTACCATTTGATGTACCAATTGAATTTGTTCAATGAAATTCTTTCCTCTATCAATGTCATAATGACCATAAATATAAAAATCCTTCCCAAATATAAAATCTAAAGGACATTTTGACAAATAATCAAAACATGCCTCAAATGGAGATGTTTGAGTTGAAGAATCCTTAGCCCGGTTATAAGCATGTTGAATGTAGTGTAGGTGCTCATACCAAAGATTAGGATGTTTTCTGCAATAACCACGAAGAAGATGTACTACTGTTCTATTGACCACTTTTGTTTGACCATCAGTTTGTGGATGAAATGTTTTTCTCTTTTTCAACTTGGTGTCCATGAGTGCCCATAAGCTTGACCGAAAATTCTCAATAAATCGAGAATCTCGATCAGAAATAATAGATTTGGGCAACCCAAAATGTACCTATACATGTTGAAAGAATATTTGTGTCGTTTGTTCAGTTTTAACCTACTTCTTACAAGGCATCAAAATACACATTTTTCTTAAAAGATCAACCACAACATAATGATAATCATGATTATTTTTAGACATAGGTAATCCTCCTACAAAGTCCATGGAAATTATTTCCCAAGGATGGGAAGGAATTGGAAGTGGAGTATACAATCCTAACTTTTTGTTTCTAGGATTACTTGTAGCACATGAAGAGAATCCTCTTAGATATCGTGAAACAATTTCATTCATTTTAGGCCAATAACAATACCTTTACAAATTAACTACTGTCTTTCCTACACCAAAGTGGCCAACAATAAGAGAAGAATGTGCTTCCCTTATGATGTTGACTCTTTCACCCTCTAGAATACATAGCTTGCCAAGATGATACAAAATATTATTATGCACATGGTAATCCAATTCCTCAACTTAGTTAGAATGACGCAAAGTTGTATAAACCTCTTCAAAATCAACATCTAAATCATACTGTTCAAAATAGCTCTCATGCATGGTAGAATTATGATTATGAATAACTGAAGCACTAACAATATGCCTATAAAGCATATCAACAACTTTGTTATAAATACCTTTCTTATACCTGATAACCAAGTGGAATTGTTGTAGGAAACTCATCCATATGAAGTGTCTTTCTTATTGTATCTTTGTTTGTGATTGTAGGTATTGCAATGGTTGATGATCTGTGTGAATAATAGTTTATTTTCCCAACAAATAATGTTTCCATTTTTTCACACTTTGCACCAATGCACACAACTCCTTGTCATATGTACAATAATTAATCACAACACCATAAAAAATTTCAGAATGAAAACAAATGGGCTTACCATGTTGCAAAAAGATTTATCCCATGGCATAGTTACTTGCATTTGTTTGTATGTAAAATGGCTATCTCAAATCAGGAAGTGCAAGAACTGGAGCTGGACTAATTTTCTCATTCAATGTATCAACAGATTTTTGTTGCTTGCCTCCCCATCGGAAAACTTGCTTAATGCTTGTCACGACATGTAATGGAGCTGCAATTGATGAGAAGTTAGAAATAAACTTTCTCCAATTTGGGATACTCTCAAAAAGCTTCTTACCTCTGTTACATTGTTGGGCTTGGGCCAATCCAAAATGAATTTGACTTTGGAAGAATCTATTTAAAGTTCTCCTCCTCCAACAATATGTCCCAAGTAAAAAAAGTGAGGTCTTTCCAAACTCACATTTAGACATCTTTAAAAACAAATTTTATTTCTTCAAGACATCTAAAACTTCCTTCGCATGTGTTATTCCTGAGATTTGCTAAATATCAATATGTCATCCAAGTAGACAATTACACAATCATCAAGAAAAGGCCTTAAAACATCATTCATAACTCTCATGAATGTTGCAGGAGCATTACAAAGCCCAAATGGCATAGCCATCCATTCAAACAAACCTTGATTTGTTTTGAAAGTTGTCTTCCATGTGTCTCCTTCATCAATCCTAATCTGATGATATCCACTTCTCAATTCCAACTTAGTAAAATACTTATCATCTTTCACTTGATCAAGAAAATCTTCAATTCTAGGAAGAGGGTAACGATTATTTACCGTAATCTTGTTCAAGTCTCTGAAATATACATAAATGCACCATGTATCATCTTTATTTGGTACTAAAACAATTGGTGACCCGCATGGAGATGTGTGGCGATGTGTTTGGCATGATAACCCCTTTGGCAAGCAACTCTTGGATTTGTTTTTTAATTTCGACATTGTCCATGACTGACATCCTGTATATGCCAATGTTTGGAAGAGGACAATCTTGTTGCAATTGGATCTCATGTTGGATACTTCTTTTAGGAGGCAATATTTTTGGTTCCTGAAGCATCTCATCATATTCGTTAACAACCTCATATAAATCAGATTTTAACATTGCATCACAACCTTGGAAATATTATTTTTCAACATTTTCTTTGGGTTTGATCATCGAGAGTACAAAGTTATTACTAGAATTGAATAATATCTTCATTTGTCCAACATTTACAAGTGACAAATTTAACTTCTGTGTATGTACTCTAATAATGTACTCAACTCCATTTTTAAACAAATGATATTTGTTCTCATGAAGATGAAATATGGCTCTCCTATCATATAAATATGGGCTTCCCAAAACAATACCACAAATATCTAATGGAATAACATCAAGCTCTACCTCATCTATAAAGTTTGTAGTGATGGAAAATCTAAGTTTACATCTTTTTGTCACATGAAATTTGGCATTGTCACATATCCAACCTAGAGGATATGGTTTAACATGGGGAGTTGTTTCCAAATGAAATTTCTTGACAGTGTCTTCAAAAATGAGTTTTTTTTTTAGATCCAGTATCAAATAGAGTATCTATCTTGGTATACTTTGAAATAACCCTTGTGTGGAAAATATCTATTCTTGATTTTTCATGTTGAGTTTCATTGAGGATACTACTTGAAGAACTAGTATTGGCAATATATTCCTTACCTTGAAAACCCATGGCTGTGATTTTTGTTTCATCTCCTGAATCAGATCCTAAATCATTGTTGTGTAGTTGTGGTAGTCTTTGGTTTCCCTTTGTTGTTGAAATTTTTGGGTTTCATTTTAGGATGATGTTTCCAACAATGGTCTTCATCATGGCCATATTTTGAACAATGGTTACATGAGATTTTTTCTCCCTCTTTCTTGACTGAAGCATTCTTCTTTCCATTTCCTTTGAATTTCCACTTTCCTTTGTCTCCATTATAAAATGGCTTCTTGCTGCCCTCTTGAGGAGTATTCTTCCCTCTTGCTTCTAAATGAGTTTCCCGTGCACAAAATTCATCTAAATTTGTAGGGTTAAAATGTGACACCCTATTTCCCCCATCTTGTAAATATAACTGAACTGGCCAAGAACTATGGAAAACTCATAAAAATGGATATGTGATGTAAAGGGACCTTAAGGAAAAGGTCAATAAATGTGAATGACAGTTTGAAACTTATTGCAGGACTGCTGAGAGGGGATGTGAAAAAAAATAGACCACGATGGCGGTGGAGGGTACCTGGAAAGGTGGTGTTAACTTCCACCGAGAATTAACACCGTATTTGGACTCCACTAGCCCAAAGAACCAAAAGCGGTTCGCTGGCCCTGAATTTAATGCCTTGAAGACTGGTAGGTTGATGGCTTGATGAGGGATGGGATGGTGAACCGCCCATCCGTAGAGCCATCAGGCCTGATTGGTGCAAGGGTAATCATGCCACAAGCAACCTCGCGAGAGGATAAGGTGTATGGCAGAAACGATTGACAGGGCAGATGCGAGGGGAAATCTGGCATTATGCAGAGTGGGTGATAGCAGAGAGGAGGATTGCAACCTTCGCTCTTGGTCACTGGCAGACAAAGAGATGCATTCTCAGAGCATCGTGGTCTCAACTTGGGGGTGGCTAGTGGTAAATCCACTGGGAGTCGCTACGCCTACGGTTGGGTGGAAATGAGCACCCCTCTCAGCAGTTGCACACACTTCTGGTGTTATTTCTGATAAGTGGTTTACATATTGTGTCTTGAAATTCATATACTGATATATATGCTCATAGAACTGTGAAATTATGAATGATTACAGTATAAGAATGCTTGTGTAGTGTTTTGATAAGAATATATAGATATATGCTTATGACAGAGGAAACCATGCATGACTTACGTTGATAAATGAATCTAAGTATGCCTAGGTTGAACTAAGTTAGGCTTCCAACCCATCCTTGGAAAGTTGTTTACCTTTATCTGTTTCCAGAAAGGCCTCGGAATAGGACTCTTCACAGAGATTCCCTCCTTGGAAAGGTTTTCCAAGAACCGGGAAGAAGGGACTTAAATGGGCAAGTCCTAATAACCCTGTGAGAGGAGGAATGACCCTCTTAAGGTTTCAAAATAGTAGTGTAGGGATAAGTAACAAATCGACGAACGAGGTCTCGTCGGATGACCCATAGCCATTCACGACCGTTAGATTGATGAAAGTAACCAGGGCGTTACATACCTTGCCCCATTTTCCCTCTATCTTCGTGAACAGCGAGGAAATCGGGATCATAGATCCCAAGGCCCAGGAGAACATATAAACCATTGATCTTTCCACATCCACGAAGTAGTGGAGGAATACATAAGGAGGGACAATCTCAGCCGTTGGATCTCATTCGGAAATCCCATCAGCCGTTGGATCGGTTTAAGATACTTGGAGTCTAGTCTCTAGAGTGTGTGTGGGAGGAATGGATCTAGGCCGTTAGATCTTGCCCCATTTACCCGTCAACTGTCAGATCGAATAGGAGTTGCACGGGGTTTAATCCTTCTTACACCAGGCAGGTGTCTCGACCTTCATCGGGATATCGGTATTTGGGAAATCGGAGTTCCTGAGGTCAAAGGAATCGGGACATTACAAGTCTTGAAATCCCAGAGAGATCAGAACCGTCCATCTTGAGGAGGACGCGTGACAGTAATCGGTGCCATCGGGGAAAGGCCCGATAGGAAGTTGTTGATTGGTGTTTGGGTCATCGGGATATCGGGGATCCTGGTGACAAAGTGGTTATGCCTTTTGGGATCGCGAACTGCGAAAACTCCGATAAGTGGGAGTCAGCTGCCAGTCAGTCGGGATTCGAAGGATCGGGAATCATGGGGACGAGAAGTCCATACATTGTGAAACACCGAAGTCTGAAACCCTGACAAGAGGGAAGGTTGTGGTCACGAAGACATTGGTCACGTGGACTAAAGACCTAGCCCGGAAGGCTAGGGTGGCAGAGGAACGTGTTGGGAGTCGGGGATCGGTGAACCGAGTTGTTGGTACATCACGAGTGTCAAAACCCCGATAGGAGGAATCCATATAGAAGTATATGGCTGCGGCCATACGAGAGGTGGTCGCAGGGACCAGGGCTTAACCTATACTGTCCATCCATTTAGGACGCGTGTCAGAGATCCGAAGAAAGTCGGGGATCGGCATATCGGGGATTCCGTGGACCTGAAATCTCTGCATCTCGAAATTGCAAAGTCCGAAGCCCTGATGAGTGGGGACCAACTATCAGCAAATCAGAGAAGGAGGATAGTTCCACTGTGAGGGGCCAGCTGTCAGCAAACATGAGAGTCGAGATTCGAGGAATCGGGAGTCCCGTGGACATATGCACTTCGGTATTGAAAAACCCAAAACTCCGACGAGAGGTAAGGTGGCGGTCATATAGAGGGAGGTCGCATGGACCCCAAAAGACTAGCCGAGGGGACTAGCGAACGTTTGAGCGTGTCAAGAATCGGAGGATCGCGGATCCAAGGTGCATATGCACTTTGATATTAGAAAGCCCGAAACCCCGACAAAAAGGAAAGCTATAAGGCTACGGTCTTGAGTGCGTGGTCGTGTGGACTAGGAGCCTAGCCAGGGAGGGGCTAAGGCCAAAAAGGAGTTCATCGGTGATCAGAAATTACAGAGTAGAAGAAATCTTGACAACGAGAAATATGAAACCCCGATAACCTGAAATTAAGATCAGGGAAGGTTGTGGTCAAGGTGCAGAAGGCCGTGTAGGAGAGAGAAAGAGCCAACTTACGCTGGGTATCCATGGTTATTTAAGGGTTTGAGTCTGATAGAGGACCGGAAAAAATAAATTTAGGTAGCGGGTATGTTACAAAGTGGTATCAGAGCATGGTTACAACACTCGGCCTGATTGGGCTCATGCACGAGTCGTGCATAAACCTCGTTCGAAACACTCCTATGAGGAGTAATTCTCTGACTTAACTCTCTTGTCCAGGATTAAAACTTGAAAAACGAGAACCCAACTGTGTATGCATGTGAGAGAGTTATAAATTATGCGCAAATTATAAAATGTATTTAACTCTTGACTAATCTCCAGCGTTTGTCTTTTCACTCAAGCAGACGATCAACCGCGGGAACCTACAAACGCAGAGTATGGTGACTCACCAAGAGGTGGGAGAAGGCTCCCACAACAGAGACGAAGAGTTTGACGAAAGAAGAGCAATAGGAACCCCTCCAGACCTAGTTGAGACTGTGAGGAGTCTCATGGTCGAATTGCAAAGCTGCAAGGCCGATAATGAACAGATGATGAAAGAACAAGAAAAGCAAACCAAAATTAATGCAGTTCTACTGCAGAGGTTATCC
>SNQJ01S0033107.1:150278-168265 GCA_010110895.2 Picea sitchensis | reverse complement strand
GGAGAATTTCTACCAGAACCCCAATGCATACTGGACAGAAAGGAAACCCCGCTCTGGAACAGAACCATTGCACAGGTCAAGGTGCAGTGGAAACATTTTGGCCCAGATGAGGCTACATGGGAAATGGAGGATGCCATGAGACAAGCATATCCAATTTTGTTTACTTTTGTACATGCAATTCATGTTAGTAGCTGATAACATTGAGGACTATGTTCCTTTTTAAGGGGGAGGGAATTGTAACACCCTGTTTCCCCTAGCTTGTAAATATAATTGGACTGACCAAGAACTATGGAAAATTCATAAAAATGGATATGTGATGTAAAGGGACCTTGAGGAAAAGGTCAATAAATGTGAATGACATTTTGAAACTTATTGCAGGACTGCTGAGAGGGGATGTGTAGAAAAAGAGACCACGANCTGGAAAGGTGGTGTTAACTTCCACCGAGAATTAACACCGTATTTGGACTCCACTGGCCCGAAGAACCAAAAGCAGCTCGCTAGCCCTGAATTTAATGCCTTGAATACTAGTAGGTTGATGGCTTGATGAGGGATGGGATGGTGAACCACCCATCGGTAGAGACGTCAGGCCTGATCAGCGCAAGGGTAATCGTGCCACACGCAACCTCGTGAGAGGATAAGGCGTATGGCAGAAACAATTGAGAGGGAAGACACGAGGGGAACTCTGGCATTATGCAGAGTGGGTGATAGCAGAGAGGAGGATTGAAACCTTCTCTCCTGGTCACTGGCAGACAGAGAGATGCAATCTCAGAGCATTGTGGTCTCAGCTAGTGGTAAATCCGCTGGGAGTTGCTATGCCTACGGTTGGGTGGAAACGAGCACCCCTCTCAGCAGTTGCACACACTTCCAGTGTTATTTCTGATAAGTGTTTTACATATTGTGTCTTGAAATTCATATACTGATATATATGCTCGTAGAACTGTGAAATTATGAATGATTACAGTATAAGAATGCCTGTGCGGTGTTTTGATAAGAATATATAGATATATGCTTATGACAGAGGAAACCATGCATGACTTACGTTGATAAATGAATCTAAGTATGCCTAGGTTGAACTAAGTGAGGCTTCCAGCCCGTCCTCGGAAAGTTGTTTACCTTTGTCTGTTTCCAGAAAGGCCTCGGAATAGGACTCTTCACAGATATTCCCTCCTTGGAAAGGTTTTCCAAGAACCGGGAAGAAGGGACTTAAATGGGCAAGTCCTAATAACCCTGTGCGAGGAGGAATGACACTCTTAAGGTTCTGAAATAGTAGTGTAGGGATAAGTAAAAAATCGACGAACGAGGTCTCGTCGGATGACCCATAGCCATTCACGACCGTTAGATTGATGAAAGTAACCAGGGCGTTACATACCTTGCCCCATTTTCCCTCTATCTTCGTGAACAGCGAGGAAATCGGGATCGTAGATCCCAAGGCCCAGGAGAACATCTAAACCATTGATCTTTCCACATCCACGAAGTAGTGGAGGAATACATAAGGAGGGACAATCTCAGTTGTTGGATCTCATTCGGAAATCTCGTCAGTCGTTGGATCGGGTTAATATACTCAAAGTCTAGTCTTTGGAGTGTGCGCAGGAGGAATGGATCTAGGCCGTTAGATCTTGGCCCATTTACCCGTCAACCGTCAGATCGGATAGGAGGTGCATGGGGTTTAACCCTTCTTACACCAGGAAGACATCCCGACCTTCATCAGGATATCAGTATTCGGGAAATTGGAGTTCCTGAGGTCAAAGGAATCGGGACATTACAAGTCTTGAAATCCCAGAGAGATCAGAACCGTCCATCTTGAGGAGGAAGCGTGGCAGCAATCAGCGCCATCGGGGAAAGGCCCGATAGGAAGTTGTTGATCAGTGTTTGGGTCATCAGGATATCGGGGATCCTGGTGACAAAGTGGTTATGCCTTTTGCGATCATGAACTGCGAAAACTCCGATAAGTGGGAGCCAGTTGCCAGTCAATCAGGATTCGGAGGATCGGGAATCATGGGGACGAGAATTCCATACATTGTGAAACACCGAAGTCCGAAATCCCAACGAGAGGGAAGGTTGTGGTCACGGAGACATTGGTCACGTGGACTAAAGACCTAGCCCGGAAGGCTAGGGTGGCAAAGGAATGTGTCGGGAGTCGGGGATCGGTGAACCGAGTTGTTGTTACATCACGAGTGTCAAAACCCCGATAGGAGGAATCCATATAGAATTATATGGCTGCGGCCATACGAGAGGTGGTCGCAGGGACCAGGGCTTAACCTGGACCATCCATCCATTTAGGACGTGTGTCGAAGATCCGAAGAAAGTCAGGGATCGACATATCGGGGATTCCGTGGACCCGAAATCTCTGCATCTTGAAATCGCGAAGTCTGAAACCCCGATGAGTGGGGACTAGCTGTCAGCCCATCAGAGAAGGAGGACAGTGCCACCATGAGGGGCCAGCTGTCAGCAAACCGAAGAGTCGGGATTCAAGGAATCGGGAGTCCCGTGGACATATGCACTTTGGTATTGAAAACCCCGAAACTCCGACGAGAGGTAAGGTGGCGGTCATATAGAGGGAGGTCGTATGGACCCCAAAATACTAGCCCAGGGGGCTAGCGAACATTAGAGCGCGTTGGGAATCAGAGTATCGCGAATCCAAGGTGCATATGCACTTTGATATTAGAAATCCCGAAACCCCGACAAAAAGGAAAGCTATAAGGCTGCGGTCTTGAGTGCACGGTCGTGTGGACTAGGAGCCTAGCCAGGGAGGGGCTAAGGCCAAAAAGGAGTTCATCGGTGATCGGAAATTGCAGAGTACAAGAACTCTTGACAATAGGAAAGACGAAACCCCGATAACCTGAAATTAATATCAGGGAAGGCTGCGTTCAAGGTGCAGAAGGCCATGTAGGAGAGAGAAAGAGCCAGCTTATGCTGGGTCTCCATGGTTATTTAGGGGTTCAAGTCCGACAGAGGACAGAAAAAATTAAATTTAGGTAGCAGGTATGTTACATAAAAATGTGAATTGTGAGTCTCAAATATCTATGCAATTCTCCAATGTATTTGAGTAAATTTTCTTGAGAAGATAAATCTATACCCAAAATCAAAGCTCTTTTTCTAAATTCTTGAGTGTAGCTTTCCACATTTTTCCCTTTAACTTGTCTAAAGTTTTTCAAATCCATGATAGATTTCTGCATGTATGCTAATGGATAAAATTGCCTTTTAATTGCAACAATAAAATCATTCCAAGAGGATAAAACTTTACCATGTTTCTTCATGTCCTCTTGAGTTTTGGCTTCCCACCAAATGAGTGTTGCACTTTCCAATCTAAGAGAAGCAAGTTGAATCTTAGTTTCATCATATTGGATTCTTTGTGTCCTACAATACACTTCAATTTGATGAATCTAATTATCCAATTTCTTAGCATTTACCTCTCCATTGTACATAGGCAATTCAAAATTAATATCAAGCTTAAGAAAAGGAGTTTGTGGAGGAATTTTACTATATTCTTTTTGGAGAATTTGGAGGTGGTTGCGAAATGGTAGAAGAAGTGGAATATGGAGGTGAATGAGGTGGAGTATCACCATTCTCTCCATTCCCTTTTGGAGTCTTATCACCATTATCCTCATTACCTCTTGGAGGATTGGAGCTTTCTCCTTGCAACCTTGCATTCCTTTTTTCAAATAAAACTTTCACCATTTTTATCATATCATAAAAATATTTTCTGAAATCTTCCTCTTCTAAAGTAGGAATTTCATGACTCTCCTCATGAGCCATACTTGGTGAATGCCTCCTTGAAGCTTGAGGTGAATGTATTTTTCTTCTTCTTTAAAGTTGAGAACTTGGCTCTACAGGTTTCCCTTATCCTCTTATGAGCTTCAACCTTGTAAGTATCCAAAAAAAAAATACTTACAAACATTCAAACCTTCAAAAACCTTTGCTCTGATACCAACTTGATCTGAAAATGAAAAGGTTTGTGTATACAAAATTGAAAGTGAAATATGTATGTGTCTTAGGAAATTGGATCAAGTTGCAAGAACATGAAAATATTAAGTTTTTATACTTAACATGAACAACATAAACAAACATAAACAATCATCATAATAAACACATAACACAACAAAATGATAAAGGATTTCACCCCTCTCTTGGGCTACATCTCCCGGTCCAGCTTCCAAAGGATCATTTTCATTATATGCTCAAAGTGTTAAAATCATTCTTTTACAATGCTCATAATGCAAAATAGATGGCTCCAATGGATCCAGAATGTCCAAAAACCCCTAGATGGGCTCTTTTTGCACCTGGTTTGGCACAAAAATAGAGAAAATACAACTCCTAGAAGTTTTCCCCAATAACTACTTGTCTCTGCTTGCCAAAACGCACCCACTATGTGACTAACCCGACCTCTATGTGTTTTTCATGCCAAAACTCAGCACCATGCGTTGTTCCATAAAAAAGATGAAAATTGTCGCATCGTTAGAGTGTTAGCACCTTATGCGGTGGAGACTCCGGCCGTATGGCCCCATGTGATCAAGGTTTGGGCTAACTCCTCGTACCCGTCGGCTAGTTCATTGTTTCCCACACTGTTGGTCATATGGAAAGACTTGTATGGTGTGACTGTGGCCTGGGGATAAACCACAACCCTTTTCCACTTCAACCAACATTTAAATCAAACTTAAATAATAGTTTAAAGATATAGTGGTTAAGACTCACATGTAGGCGAGCTGGTGGCCCAGACTACCCGAAGACTCCGCCCTTGACAAAGGTCTCAGGTTCGACCCCCGCAGACTCTAAATAAACTTTAAACCACAACAAGGGGGTGCCACGTGGTGGCCCCTGGCTGGGCCATGTGGCACCCTTTCATTCTCCCATGACATGCCATGTGTCAACAATGGATTGGTCCACATACCCATGCACAATTAGTCTGCCATGTCACCACCTGCCCAGTCGACATGTATGACCCGATCAACTGCCACGTGGTATGTACAGACTGTACAATCAACATTTTTCTTGTCTGTTTGGGAAAACGGAAAAAACACGATATCTCACTCATAAGTACTCAGTTTGATCACGTTCAAGTTGCCTTGGGATTGTGAGGATGAGATCTACACAATGAATCAATTTCCAAGCAGTTTCAAACACTTTTATTTTTTAGCATTTTTGTTATCCCTTGTATCATCAAGCTTGGATACTTGAAGGGCATGTATGCATGACACCCTTGGAGTACGTCCAGTAATTCCTAAAGGGTATGACATGTATGGAACTCTTAGTATCATTATGTAAAATGAATTGAAGGTAATAGAGAAAAAATAATTTAAGGGCATGATACAAAGAAAAATTATTCTTAGAATTTATAATTATGGAAAAACATTAATTATTTTATCCACTTAGAAAAGAGAAAAAATAAAATTAAGAGACTGAAATAATATTTTTCATTAGTAACCATTCTTAGTAAAGTCAGCAAAATATAAACATAAGAAGGAAAGCCTAAGTTACTAAGTTGTACATGTTTTTATTTAAACTAATTAATTAATAGGGAAATTTCATTTCATGAGAGCTATTAAGCTTTGAGAAGATCTAAAAGTCAAGAAAAGCTCAGAAACATCTAAGAGTCAAAAAAATATAAGAAACATCTACGAGAAACTTTTAGAGTCAACAAAAGATAGGAAACATCTAGGAGAAAATGTAAGAGTCAAGAAAAAGAAAAGAAACATCTAAGAGAAAATCTAGGAGTCAACAAAATGTGAGGAATCTTGAAGTAAAACTAAGAAACATTTATGAGTAATTTTAGGAAGTCAAGAAAAGTGGGTGAGAGAAATGATTTATTTAAAAATTTTAATTGGTAATTTTATGTGCATCTTGCCATGTTATAAAAGGAAGTCTTTGGAAGAAGGGGGGACTTACACCCTATGGTGAGAGACATTTTGATTGAGAGTTTTTGATATTGATGTGTTTTTTAGGTGGAACCTCTAAGCTTGTGATCTTGAACATCAATCTATTGTTAGAGATATTGGTATCTATACAACCCCATTGCAGCGCCAAGGACCTTAGGGGAGGAAATTACTCACAAGTGTTGGCAAGGTGGTTAGCTAGTGGCTCAATCCAATGATCAAGAAACTCCAGCGAAGTTGACACAAGTTCCAACGAACTTGAAGCAAGCTCAGGTGAGCTTGACGTAAGCCCCAACAATTCCAACAAGTGACAAAAATATTCGGCACAAAATATTTGGTGACAGTAACCCTTGATGTTTTAAATTTTAGAATTTAGAAGTCTGCGCTGCTAGAAAATCCTCTAATGTCATAATTATGTAAGGGAATTCATGTTAAAAGGTAGATTTATGGATGATATTTTGAAGCTAGATATAGTACTTAAATTATTTAAATCTACGAATTTGGATATGTGATTTGTAATTATAAACAAGTGCAGCAGAGCTGCGTATACTGCCTCCTAATTATTGCAAGATAGTTGTTTTTCAATTATCTGTCATCTTAGCCTTATTGAATGCTTTATCTTTCCCACAACCATAATGTTATTGTGGCTCTTTCTACTGAACATTGTGTTAACACTCGAAACTTGAATTGGGTTGCATGGAAGTAAATCCTGAGGTAACCTCGAACCACTTTGGATTGGAAACTACCATTCCCAACCATGACAGAGATCTCTCAAATAATGTCACAAAAACTAATGATAAATCAATAATGCACAAAAAACAGTGGACAGACTGTGGGTTTTAAAAGGTTTTGGATTTTTAGGTTTTGTTGGTTGGGTAGTGTGAATAGTCCATTGGGCATGGAGTCAAATTATCATGCAAATAATATGAGTGTTCGGCAATGGAAATCAATGGAACAGAAGCAAGGTAGAAACTGTTTACAAAGAGAAGGATTCATAAGTGTATGACAACTTAATAGAGAGAAAACATATCAAAATACAAAGATCACTTAGCAAAGAGTGAGGTCCTTGTATAAATCAGTTGAAAGAGACTGTTGGGATGTAGAATCTAACAAAGGATGAGTTATGGGCCTTCAATTCTCTGCAAGAAACAATCTATAACCAGTTTTGCAACAGAGCGTCTAACAAAAAGGATGAATTCCATTCCAAAAACAGTTACAAATAAAGAAGGAATGATAATAAGATCATATGAAATGGTATTGAAACTAAGAAATAGACAAACTCTGTAAAAAACATCACAAGAATCTTCAATCTGGAAAAACCATGACTTTGCACTGTTTTATTAAACTGAAAATGAAAGCTACAACCCAAGAGTACTACTCTAGTTTTTTTTCTTCCTTTCTCCAAGAGATCTCTCCTTCCTTAAATATAAAATAGCATCCAAGTAAACTTAGGAGGTCGAATCCCATCTCCTCCATTGGATTCTAAGCCTTGGAGATAGGTGGAAACAATCAAAGAGACAAAAATCCAACAAACTACTAATTTTCAGGAATTTGTTGGAAGTCATTAATAAATTGTTTCCACCTCATGCATGAGGCCTTTGATGGAGATAAATATTAGGTGCAAGTGTCCCTTGACATATAACGGATCTTTGAGAATCCATTTGAATCCTCCTTGATAGGTGGCAACCTCCTAACAAGGCGAATATCAAAATCGTGACCGCTACAGGAAATTAGGTAGTGTCATTGTAAAACAGTTGGTAGTGCCACTTCTATGTCTAATATCTCTCAAACCATACCACATTTTGAAAACCTGAGAAAGGTTTTTGTTATTTGGAATGTTATGAACAAACTCCTCCTCCATTTTTCAAAAATACCTTCTCAATTGTTCATAATCCAATTTTCAAGTTAATGACTCAAAACTGGTAAAATAACTCTGAACAATTCGTTTTCTGCCAGAATTTAGGTAGTGAATTTAGGTAGCGCCTGCCTCTGTGTCTGCATGAAATTTAGTAGCGTAAATCCATGGGTGCTTTTTATTCTTGGAACCTTGTGATATTTTTTTCAATGCTTTTTCTTGACACTTGGCACCTTAACCAATGTTGTGCTAACATAGGCTCCATGGGGGATAGAGTCCTCCCTGTGAGGCTCTAAGAACTATTGTAGTTTTAGTGCCTTATCCTTTGGGCTTGTGGAGTCATGCTCTGATACATATTGATGAAGACAACCCACTAACAACTTATATTACTCTACTTTCAAACAAACACATCTGCTCTTGATGGAGCTTATTTATGTACAAAACCTAAGCTAACTGACTTTTACAATGGGCTAGGTGAAGGCAAACTTCCACCAAAGCCATTCAAGCAACTTGCTGACATGAGTCTTTATAATTCCAATGATTGACGACAGATAAGAGGAATATAACAATGGCTTGAAAACACTTCCTATATCTCCTCTAACTGTTGCTCACACAATAAAGTTTACAGGTTCCAAAACATTTGGGAACTACAACTCCATAAACACCCCTATAGGGTCATGAAAATGGTGAAAAAACACATGGGACTGATATCATATTTCTTTTTCCACTTCAAATTTATTACTATAAACTGTGGGTACAATTGGAAGAAGGATTGACGTAGGTGGTTGTTGATCCACTGATGACTGTTGATTTACCTCTGGCTGTGTATAAACGATCTCTTCATGTGCCTCAACTAAGGGTTTCTCCTAGTCAAATATTCGGGTTATGTCTTCTATGACAAGGCCAACCTCTACATCATACTCCATGTCTTCATAGTGATAAAATATAGGATAAGCTTGTTTCTCATCATCACTAGAATATCCATCAAAAACAGGCCACCCTTCATACCTATGATCAACCTCTAAAACAATTATTTCATCAATAATATAATTGTTAAAAATATCCATTTCAGGAACAACAATAACTGTTGCTTCTAGTTATTCATACACATGATTTTCATTTGAAGCAAAGTTATGAATGTTGACCTCTCCAAATACAGGAGTATTCTTTATGCTTTAATTTGGACAGTGAATAAAATCGTTTTCATCTTTATATTTGGCAGAGTAATCTAACATATCTTGAGCACATTCTACATATCCCTCACAACAATTATGAAAAATACTTTCAGAGGGATAAAACCTTTTGCAGTGTTCATTGAATACTCTGTGGAAATCCTTCAAGAATGAAATGTTGGAAGGGGGTAACGAGAAATACCATTTATGTGCATCCTCATCCAATGAATACATGAACATTTTCATCAAAATATCTTCATGATGGATGTCAAGTTGCTACTTCAAAGCATGAAATTCTTGAACATGCTCAACAGGGTTGTCATCCTTACCTTCATAAAATCTAGGTAGCAGATCTTGCCATTCATCAATAAGAGGCACGGGATGTTGATAATCATCTATGGATGAGAAATTGAGTGGGGAAAGCCTCCTGAACGAGATAGCCTTCATATTCATTTAATTAGTCTCATTCTAGTGGAGTCACTAACAAATTCTGAACAATGGAATCACCATGGTGAATGTGCAATCTTGAAGGTGTCCAACTCTAGTCACCATCTAAAGCTGGAGTTGTGCAATGTCATTCTTCCTAGGGAGATTTTCACTCTGCTCAAATTCGTCCCCAACAACGACACCAAAATTTTAACACTCGGAACTTGACTTGGGTTGCATGCAAGTAAATCCCGAGGTAACCTCGAACCACTTTGGATTGGAAACTGCCCTTTCCAACCATGAGAGGGATCTCTCAAATAATTTCACAAAAACTAATGATAAATCAATAATGCAAAAAAACAATGGACAGACTGTGGGTTTTAAAAGGTTTTGGGTTTTTAGATTTTGTGGGTTGGACAGTTGAATAGTCCATTGGGCATGGATTCAAATGATCATGCAAATAATATGAGTGTTCAACAATGGAAATCAGTGGAACAGAGGCAAGGTAGAAATTGTTTACAGAGAGAAGGATTCATAAGTGTATGACAACATAATAGAGAGAAAACATATCAAAATACAAAGATCACTTAGAAAAGAGTGAGTTCCTTGTATAAATAATTTGAAAGAGATTGTTAGGACAAAGCATATAACAAAGGATGAGTTTTGGGCCTTCAGTTCTCAACAAGAAACAATCTATAACCAGTTCTGCAACAGAGCATCTAACAAAAAAGATGAATGCCATTCCAAAAACAGTTACAAATTGAGAAGGAATGATACTAAGATCATATGAAATAGTATTGAAACTAATCAATAGACAAACTCTGTAAACAACATCACAAGAATCTCTGATCTGGTAAAACCATGACTTTGCACTGTTTTATTAAACTGAAAATGAAAGCTACAGCCCAGGAGTACTACTCTAGTGATTTTTCCTCCTTTATCCAAGAGATATATCCTTCCTTAAATAGAAAATAGCATCAAAATAACCTTATGAGGTCTAATCCCATCTCCTCCATTGGATTCTAAGCCTTGGAGATAGGTGGCAACAATCAAAGAGACAAAAATCCAACAAACTGCTAATTTTCAGGAATTTGTTGGAAGTCATTAATAAATTGTTTCCACCTCATGCATGAGGCCTTTGATGGAGATAAATCTTAGGTGCAGGTGTACCTTGACATCTAACTAATCCTTGAGAATCCATTCGAATCCTCCTTGACAGGTGGCAACCTCCCAACAAGGCGAATATCAAAACCTTGACCACTACAGGAAATTAGGTAGTGTCGTTGTAAAATAGTTGGTAGCGCCACTTCTATGTCTAATATCTCTCAAACCATACCACATTTTGAAAAACTGAGAGATTTTTTTGTTATTCAGAATGTTATGAACACAAACCTCCTCCAGTTTTCAAAAATACCTTCTCAATTGTTCATAATCCAACTTTCAAGTTAATGACTCAAAACTACTAAAAGAACTTTGCACAATTCATTTTCTACCAGAATTTAGGTAGCGAATTTAGCTAGCGCCTGCCTATGTGTCTGTGTGAAATTAGGTAGCGCAAATCCATGGGTTCTTTTGATGCTTGGAACCTTGTGAGAGTGTTTTCAATGCGTGTTCTTGACACTTGGCACATTAACCAATCTTCTACAAACACATTGAATCCCACACAACCCAACACAAAATTGAATCCCTGAACTCGAGTGGGACGTGGAGCGTGTAGGCTCCCATTAGAATTCAATTTTATCAATGAATCAAATATTAAAAAATAGATTATTTTATATATTAAAAAAATATGTTTTATTAACATTAGATATCTTACGAAAAAAGTGAACTTAACTAATACACCAAAAGAACAAACACTATATACGAGTATAATAACAATATATATTTAATGTGTATACATTTCAATAAGAATATATATCTTAAGAAAAAAGTCAACTTAACTAATACACTAGAAGAACAAACACTATATACTAGGCAATATAATAACAATATATATTTAATGTGTATACATCTCAATAATAATATATATTTAATGTAAATATTTTGACAAAACACAATTTGAATTGGGAATTAAAAAAATGAGTGATGGAGATGGATGTAGAAGTGGGGTAAATAAGTTGGTCTTTATTTTATTTTTCTGAAAAATAAAAGAGGCAACAACGATGATCCAACTAACGATGATGAGACTTAGCTTCAAAAGATTTTCTAAAGTCAACAAAACAAAAAAAAAATATTGGTTTTAGTATTGTGGAACTCCTCTTCAATGACCCTAAAGGTAACAAGATGGTCTACAGTTGAATGATATCTCCTAAACCTGGCCTAGACTTTATTTCTTTTACCATGAATTTCTAGCCAAAGATGAGTCTTCTTTTCCAAAATAATTCCATAAATCTTGGCTAAAATTGGGTTAATCATAATGGCCCTATAATTAGAGGGAATGTTTTTATCCCTATTTTTAAAAATAGGAACAATGAGGCTTTGCATCCAGGGTTTAGGGAAGCCTTGCTTGAATGCTAAATTGAAGAGCTTGTATGTGAAGGATGAGGATAGGCCCTTTGATTTTAAATTTTTCATATTGGTATCCTTAAATGTCGTTAGCTTTCCATTTGCAAGCCGCTTAACCCCAAACTCTATGTCATCCATAGAGAAAACTTCATCCTCTGTAGGGACAATAGGAATGGTGTCCATGGAATTAGGGAACTTGTAAAGAATTTTAAGGTAGGAATTCCATCCCCTTAAGGGAGTCATATTATTTTCTTTAGTATTGTGGATTAGAATTTGCCTCCATAACTTCCTAGGATCAAGCTTAGAAAGTTGTGAATGTTGTTCTTTCCTTTTATTGATATATAGTACCTTTATTTCCTTTTAACCACGGATTTGTACATATTGATCTTATCGAATTTAGAGGACTCATTAGAATCATCCCTAATGTCTTTCCTAGCAATTTTACATTCTTTATCATACCAAGGGTTGGTTTTTCTATTATTATTTTTACAAGACACCACGAAAGAGAACTTGTTAATAGAAGTGGAAAGGGTAGTTGTAAAATTATGCTATAGGTCTTCAATGTTGTCCTTATAAGTTAGGATATATAGTTCATTATTTAAATCCTTTAAGAAAATGTCAACTTTACTTTTCTCAAAGAGCAGTGGCCTTTGATTATTAGAATTCTCTTAAATGGTGTTCCTGTTCATAAAAAAGTTTAGAGTTAGGATTAATGGTCTATGCTCAGATTCAGGTTCATGGTCATTTAAAAGGTCAAAAGTTATTATTTCGTTGGAAACAAGGATATGAGATATCACACAATCTACAACATTACTTCCTAGCCCATGAATACAAGTCATTTGGTTGGGGTTGGGCCACTTTATTACTCCATTGCAAATTATTAGGTCTTGAGATATGTAGAGCTTGACTAAATCAGTACCAAACAAATTCTCAGTCAAGTCTTCAGATCTTCTTTTGTAGCTATTAGCTAAAGCAAGGTCCTCAACTAGACATAAAGGATTATGGTTGGAATCATTGCTTAAAATAGTAGCTTGGTTAGTTGTAGTCATATCATTAAAGTCTCCTAGTAGGAGGATATTACCCTTTTTTTTTTGAAACTATAAATATCTTGTTCTAAACTATTATAGGGAGAATTTCTATTTAGATTGTTTTTCTTATAAAAAATATAGTTAATAGGTGAAAAATAGAAAATTGTTATATAAATATTCTTAGCATTGATGTGAGAAATTTCTATCCAAATGTATTTATTGAGAGGGTCCATCTTATAACATTGAATGTGAGGTGAAATGGTCTTTCTAATATAACATGCTATGCCTCATATACCTCTATGATAGGACTTTTTGTTCCATGTCGACCACAAGACAAATCGTTCTATGTTAGGGACCTAAGACTCTTCATGCTCCCATGTTTCAACTAGACAAATAATATCAATGGCACTTGGGATCCAACTTATCATAGTACATTTGCGGCATGGAAAGCCACAACAGTTCCAAAAAAGTATCCCGAGTGTCCAAAATTCCTATTTATTATTATCCTTCTGGTCCCTATCTCTAACAATAGCTTTTTGATTTCTAATTATTTACCATTTTCCTTCTTTCCTGACTTCTTTTACTTTTTGAACTTTCTTCATTAATTCATCTTGGTCTTGGGAATGAGGTCTTCATTTATAAATATTCCTGACCCTTTTAATTTCAAAGATTTACTTAGTGTGCTATGTTTATGGTCATTCCAACTTACTTTGAGAATGATCAACCTATATTTATGATCAATTATTCTTCCTAGTCTCTTTGCTTCTATGAGGTGAGTTGTTTCAATTTGTGATTTATTTTTTAGTTCTTCTTTTACTTTTGCAAGCGTATCCTCCTCTTGTTGTTCTTTTATACGAAAATTTATGAGGTTTAAAGCTCTTTTATTATGCTCATGGTCTAATTCAATTAGCTTATTCATTTACTCTTTGATGGGCTTGATATCCAAATTGCTTTCTAAACTAATAAGAGTCAATACATTGATGTGTTGGTTTATTTTTAATTTAGTTACAATTGTGCAAGTTCCGTACTAGAACTTGTGAGGTAATTATCATGCATTTTTTTTCTAAATTTAAATTAGAGTTAAATGTAATAAGGTATCCATCTTTGAAGTAGAAAATAAATTTAACTTGGAGTTAAATGTAATAAAGTATCCATCTTTGAAGTAATAATATCCATCTTTGAAGTAATAATTGTGAAATTTAGAAAAGTAAATTTTATGTCCTTATATTGGCATTGTTAGGTTATTGTATTCATATTTCGTTAATAGCATAATAGTCGAGCAAACGTTTTATATGCTAAGATTCTTACTATTCAAGGATAATTAAAACTCGTATTATATGGTAAGATTCTTAGTATTCAAGTATCATTAAAACTCATGCATATAATGTTTTAAAGTTATAATGAATATTTATTTATAAATGGAAAGGGAATAATTAAACATTATTTAAAATATCTGAATATGATGGTAAATAGAGGCAACTTCTATGTCAAATTTTAAATTTATTGGTGGTGATTTAATACATGTTGTTAATTAAAGTTTAAGTTTATATGTATAAAATTGAATTTATATAATATTAAAATAGTTATAGTTATTTTTAATTAATGTAGTTATATATATATAGAGAGAGAGAGAGAGAGAATTTATCATATTTATCATATTTTTGTATACTGGATTGAGGGGATCTCATACATCAATTTGGTGTTTGGTTTGTCGTGACTTTAAAAATAGATTATGTGTGTGTGTGTATGGGGGTTTTCCTCAATCATTATTGTCTCATATGAATTTTATAGTAATATAGTAGAGTAAAAAATATTCAATTTTAAAAATTTATATAATAAAATATATAATTTAGTAAATATAGTATATATTTTAAAAGTTCACAATTTATTTCATCTTGCGGATTAAAATAAAGGGATGAATATTTAGCATAACTATATTTAATTTAGTTGTGACATTAATTAGGTGTACACAAGTTGACAAATCTCACCTCGCAGTCGTAAATTAAATAGGTGGACTAACTTATTGTGCAATCTCACACATGCATGTAATTTAAAATAACTTCATCTATAATAATAAAAAAAAACAACGCACCTTAGGGGTTAACTTAGTTGGGTGTTACATATGGTATGAAAGCACAATTACTATGTTTGGGTCAAATGAGTTCACACACTTATGATTAACCTTATTATTTATAAGGAATACATGTATGATATTAAGTTATAACTTTAATCAGAGTATGAAACGTTGAAGAAGTATTTATGTTGATAAAATTATGACGGTAGAAAAAGCTAGATATGGTCTAAGTGATGAACGCATGAACATAGATATTTTATATTAAATAGCTAATATATATCTTTATATAGGATGATGTTGACCATAAAAATATTAATAAGAATGTAGAATCCATGAATTGGTAGGTGTAAGTGATATAACTCTTATAAGTAACCAGACATATTTTAATATTGAAAATAGCATATCTATGACCTTCAAGTTTTCTCTAGAGTAGATATTATTAATTAAAGTAGATTAGAGTGTTGAAAAATCTTAAAAGATAGTTGAAACATATTAATCTTATATCAATATAATATATTTATAAAGTAGATAATTGACATGTCTAGAGTAGATATTATTAATTAAAGTAGATTAGAGTGTTGAAAAATCTTAGAAGATAGTTGAAACATATTAATCTTATATCAATATAATATATTTATAAATAGATAATTGACATGTCTTGTATAAGGAACATTTTGTTAAAAAAAAACTAAGGGGAAAGTAGAATGGTGAATGAGGAGGAGTTGAGCATTATGCTAGTGTTTGTTTAAAAAAAGTTATTATACAGAGAGTTTTATATCTCAGTACAAATTAATTCATTATATTAAGGTCGAGTGAGGGCTTAGATGTTAATGGTGGTTCATAAGAATAGGAGTAAGAAAGAATAGTGGAGACCATCCACCTTTAAGAACAACAGGTATTAAATAATACTTTGGCATATAAAGAAATTGAAATTGACGAAGGATGAATTTGGTTTTTATGTGAGTTAAAAGGTTGTGTAAACGATGTACATGAAGGCTTAGAAGAGGTATATATACTTCACTCATGAATAATTATAAAGTCTTGTGGATATATTAAATGTGGTTGTAAACTTGTCCTGCACTTAGGGGATTAGAAAGGAGAAAATAATATTGGGTTTATTCAAAATCAAAAGTACCTTATTGTATCACGCTTTTAAAATTTTAGATCTTTTTGATTTCATGATTGTAGCAAATTGTAGCAAGTAGATGAAAAAGATAAATAATTTTTAAAATGTATTTTGATAAAAATGACAATAACGATATAAGAAGTTTAACTAATATAACCCTGCTCTAGTTTTTTAAAATATAAAAACTGAACATTCATACTTATTTTAAAATATGAGGATAATGTATTGAGGACATGGATTTAGCAATGAAATATCTAAAACTTAACTAGAGTGTGCACATAAGAAATTTGAAGAATCAAAATTAGTATAAAGAAGTAATGAATCATGCATAATGGTGTAAATTAAAGAGTTAATGTTTGGTAAGAAGGGTAAATAAACTCGATTTCCTATATCAGACATTTTATACTATGTTGGATATTGTATTTCACGTTAACAATAAAAGTTATGTATGACTAAAAGTAAGAAGGTGATTAGTTAAATTCTATAAAGCATTGAGTTCTAGAAAAATACAATAATATTTTGGACTATAAACGAACTATCCATCGAGAAGAGGAAACATTGAATTTTGTGATCATGAACTTATGATTAAAAAATGAAGTTGATACGAGCTAAGATGGCATGGTACAAGAAGCCCATGAGATCCTTAATGCATATGAAGGACAAAATGACATATGAAATTACTTACATTGAGCTTATTGAAATTTGAACTAATGCTATAAGACACACGAAATTGAATTGACATTCTATATGACAAGGAAAATTTAGTTAATATGAGTTTTTTAAGAGACAAGAAATTGAATTGACATTCAATATGACAAAGAAAATTTAGTTAATATAAGTTTTTTTTTTTTTTTATGAAATCATCGAATTAATGATGACAATGAGCAACCAAAACTGGAAGTATAAAAAGGTAATACAATTATTGTCATCTTATCAATAGTAGAAAAATCTCTGTGGAAGGATGGGAGGTGTGACTTATTTCAACTGATATATAATAGGTTTTTTTTTCCACGAGAAACTGATATATAATAGGTTGTAGGATTAGTGATGCAACGATTTGATTAGAGAACTAGATTGGTTGGTATGTACTAAAGGTTATTGTAGTTAGTGATTTTATTGTCATGAGTTCATCACTTATGTTTAAAAAAATACATAATAGATAAGCATATCAACTATGCCTTTCCTATGTTAATGTAGTAGTGATAGAGAGAATTTAGGATTTGGCATGTATTCAATATTCAAATTGAGTTCAATATTACAAACAAGGTTACTAAAGGTTTCTTCCTCAAAATGATTACTTACACAACATAAAATTGGTAGCATAGTGTAGGTAGTATTTGTAAAGAAAAGTATTCATCCATACATTATCATGAAAATTTATGGGTTACACAGAGTACAGTCTATTCTTACTTAGAAATTAGAACTAGAGAAATAACTATTTAGTTGATTTTAATAAGAAGAACCTCTAGAACAATAATTTATTTAGATATACAAAGATTATGAGAGTAGATGCATTACTATTATATCTAGAAAATTAGGGAAAACAATTCCCTCTTCAAGTCATTAAGATAACCAAATTAATCCCTTGTAAATCAATGTATCCAGCTTGTCAAGATGAGTTTCCCATCAATTTGATAACAGAGATAGGTAGTGTGGCCAATACTGTAGAAATTTCAATACAAATTAAGTATTTCTTGCAATTCTCCTGATCTAACAATTATGCCACTGTTAAATACATAATCGCTTCTACTATTATTCTTGCAGAAAATTAAACCACAGTCACAACCACAATCACAAAGTGAAATATCAATAACACATAACACATAAGTTTTATCGGGAAAGTGTAAAGCTAAAAAGCCCACTATCATATATTATGTATATCATGAGTCATGAAACAATCTCATACAAAACTCTAATCCAAGAGCTCTCAG
>SNQJ01S0033107.1:128959-148904 GCA_010110895.2 Picea sitchensis | reverse complement strand
TATTTATTGTCTAATTTATTTAAGGGAAAAGTAAATTAGACACATGTTTCTTGTTGACTTTTCAACAAATACAAATGTTGGTAATTGTCAATTCAAGTGTGGTCATTATCTTGCGATTTATTTCATCTTTTAGTTATTTTTGTAGTTGACAATCATGATATTCCCTTCTTATACTGAGACACATACTATGTCAAGGATCCATGAGTGTGAAAATATTATTAGGAAGTGTTATTTGTATTTTGGATGAGACCAATATCTTCATAAGAAAAGATGCTAGCAGAAATTGATGGTGATGTAAAGGGGCACCTTGCATGCTGTTTGTAGAAATGATAGAATCTTTGAGGTCAGAGATTGTGTGGTAGCTCACATTCTATTTCTATAGATCCTAAACATGTGGGATATTATGCATGGTTTTAAAACATGACATGTCCCAACTAATAAATTCGTTGATACACCAAAAAGTATAATGATGATTGTTAGAGGGGCAAAAAGGATACCATAATGTGTTTCATGTTTATGTTTCATTATATTTCATATCCTTATCATGAAAATAAATGGAGTCATTGAAAATGTTAGATGATAGGGCATTGACTACCAATATGTATACTAGACCATAATAATCATCATCTTCAATGTTGTTTGGTATGATCACTTAAAACATAGGGGATAATTATAGTCCTAATTCCACTACTTGGGAGGTGTAGTTGAGATGCACGTGAGATGTAGAAACCATTTCCCTACCTTTTTTGAAACTTTGAGATGAAGTTTATTTTACGAGGGGGTGTATGCATTGCTCCATTTTATCTAATTACTATTATAACCCAAACTTATTCTTTGAGGGTGTATGTTCACAAATGAATTGGTTATGAACTTTTATTATGACGAACAGACACAATTTTAAATGGGATTGATTAGATATAAATTATGAGAATGTAGGTTTCCACAATTCGTCATAATGTCAAGAATATTTTCTAGATAAAATTGTGCATGAGCGTTTGAAACGTCAGCATTGCGGGTAAACACTCCACCCATCATCAAGGACAATGAAGATAATAAATTATAAAAGAGTATGTTGTGCTTTGTATTCAAAACAATAAGATTTATAAAATAGTTGCTAAAGGAAATGTATAAATGATTTAAATTTAATTTAGCCGATGAGATAAAAGGACATTAATAAATGAAAAATTGTGTTAGAGGAGATTATGAGTTAAAATAATAAACAAATTAAGGAGAAATTCAAAGCTTCAAATAAGGAGACAAAAACATTGATAATATGAGAAAATTAATATTAAATAAATAAAGACAAGACTAGGAAAAATCGAAGGTCAAATATGTGAGGGGGAACCATAGAGAGACTAAGGGATATAAAGAAATGAAACACTTAGATCATGAAGCAAAATAAAATTTAAGTGGAAATATTGGAGAAAGGAACCAAACAATCACATTATTGACATCTAGAGGAAGCTTGATGATCAAGGTGATGAATGGCAGGCTTCCAATATTGGCTAAATTTGTAGCTATCTTTGCAATTAAAATTATTACAATGTTTTTCAATTTCAAGAGCTTCTCGAATGAGGTGAGAAGAGTAATGAGGGGTTGAGGCTAAAATTTTTGTCTAGTCAAAACAAATTAGGTGTTTGGAATTAAAGAAGTGTTCGACAATACCTGATTTGGAGATTTTTTTGTGGGTGGTATCAACTATATGCTCTTTTAGATGACTTTTGAAGGATCTGTCAGTTTGACCTATGTAAAATTTACCACAAGATCAATGAATTTGATAAACTCCTTATCCAAGCACCAGGTCATATTTATATTTAATAGTTCTAAAAATCTATTTGAGGGTTTTGTAGGATTTGAACACAGTCTTGATATTCTTCTTAGCCAAAACATTGGAGATATGATTAGTGGTGCCTTGGATGTAGGGGAGAGAAATGAGAGCACAGGGTGGGGAAAAGGATGAGGAGATTTTTTGTTTCGAATTGTTGGTTGAGTGGAAGGCATGGTTAATTTGAGAGAGAGAGTGTATCCATTGGATAATAAGGCCTTGTTTAGGTGGTATTGTTCCTACACAAGGAAATGTGGGTTGCAAATGTGAATGGATCGAGTAACTAGGATTTTTGGGACAACCGATTTTTGCGCGGGATGTTGGTGGGGGTTGGCATGAAGGTATATATTGGTATGAGTCTTCTTCCTATAAACTTGGTGGGAGAGAGAACCCTGAAGATGATAGGAGATATGGACATCCATGAAGGGCAAGGAGTTGTACATTTAGATTTCCATAGTGAATTGGATGTGAGGGGAAAGTCTATTGAGATGTTTGAGGAAAGAGATCAAGTTGGAGTGGCCATGAGGCTAGATGACAAAAAATGTCACCCACAAACCTAAACCAACATTTAGATTTGAGATAAAAGTTGTTTAATGATAAAGTCTCGAAATGTTCCATAAATATATAAGAAAACAAGGGGTATAAGGATGACCCCGTGGCTATAACTTTGGTTTGATCATAACAAACCCATTTGAAGTTGACGAAGGTGGAGAAGAGGTAGATTTCGATAAGGTTGGCATTTTCTGGATCTACCAATTTGGAGACAAATGCTAGGGATTTTGACACCATAAGTTTGGTGAAAAAATAAATGGCATCAAAGCTTAGCATGAGGTCCTGATCACCAAGGTGAATATTTCGAGTTTTATGAATGAAATCAATGGAATATTTAATAAAGTAGGGGTTTTTTTCCTGATGAATGCCTGGAGCTTGTCGAAAAGAAATCAAGAAAGGGAATGAGTAGGGGCTCCTATGGAACTAACAATATGTATAAAATGAATGCATTTTTTTATGGATTTTCGTTTTCCAATAGATACTTAGGGTTTGGGAGTTGTGAGGAATGACCTTCTTTTAGATTTTAGAGTCCAAGGAACAATAATTAATGGCTTTGGTGACCAGGTTGGTGATGGTATTAATAGGGTTTTTGGCGAGCGGGTTGTAAGAAATGGAAGAGAGAAGGTTAATAAGTGTAGCATCATAATCAGAGTTATTCATAATAATGGTAACATTTCCTCTATCATATTTGAGGATGATAATGTCTGATTTATCATTAAGGTTTCAGATATAATTAATTTTTTCTTTAGTTAGGCTATGTTTGGGAGGTTTGACACGACGAAGGATTCTTCCACACTCCTACTTGATTTCTTCATCTTCATGAATCAGAAGGTTATGAGTAATTGATTCAATGGAACATATAGTTTCTTCCACATGGATATGCTTAGAGAATATGGTGAAATTGAAACCATTTTCTAGAAGGTGGAGGGAAGGGGGGTCTAGTTTAATCGAAGAAAGTTTAATTATAGTGGATGGAAAAATATTGGAATAAGGTGGGGGAGCGGAGAGATGATTTTTGGTAAGGTATTTAAGGTCCTCAAAGAGGATGGATTATTGAAATTAGAATCAGAATTGACCCTTTGATTTACAATCAAATTAATGCAGGGGCTAATCAAGTTGATGTGAGGAGAACCTAAATTTTTAACATAATTGAGGATGCAATGAATGGTACAATGGTCATTGATATGATTACTTCTAATATTAAGATTGGAAGAGATATTAATGATATCATAAACTGGAGGATAATATTTTCAATCCATAATAGGGTTGCAAGAATGAGCATTGTGATTCATATCTTGAGTGGAATTAGGGTTTCTAGAAATAATGAAGGGATTTGTATCTTGGAATAGATTAAGGGTTCAACCAGAAGTGTATGGATTGACACTTAGGTCATTAAAAGGATTGACTGACAAAAGTATTAGATAAAAATAGTTATGGGGTGATGAGATGAGATGGAAGACCCATAATGATCATTGCAACTATAGGAGGATTCGATTCTTGATTTAAATTAGGGTTATGAAATGAAGTGTATGGATTGACACTTATATTGTTGTGAGGATCTGTTAGGGGAAGGCATAGAGGAATGGATTTAGGTGGTGATGAGGGTGAGGATGAGATAGAAGGATTAGTTGAGGGGTAAGGAAACGTGTAGTATGAGATATAAGACATTAACATTATTTCCTATCACGTCGTGGGAGACTCTCAAGGGAGTGATTCTATGTGAGCAGGTTGGTGAATATCAATATGTGGAGAAAAAAAAACTAATCAATCAGATTGGATAAGATTGGTTGAACAAGGTACAACCTGTGAGAGGTGGGGTGATGAAGAAATAGGAGAGTTGGGGGAGGAAAAAGGTAATAAATCGTGAAAATTGTTTAAAATAAATACATGAGATGTTTATCAAAATATTTTTATGCAATGATTTAATAAATTAATAATAATGATTACTTCTACTGATATTTTACATGAGACTTGGTCCTATATATAGATTGTAGATATCACTAATAGCTCCCTAAGTGTGACAACAAACTATAAGGATAGGTTGATGTGGGAATCATCGACGAGATTTTGGGACTTTGGATTGAGTTAGGAAGTAGTACTTATAAACTATTTTTTTTTTTTGTATAATTGATTTGGATGATGAAAAATATTAAATAAGAAGTTAGGTGAATGCAAAAACATAGAATATGCTTTCTAATTCAACCCAGATATGGGTAATGAGGCTCGTTGGAACTCAATGGTTAGATCGAGGGTTCAAAATTAATTCACCAACAAAACCATAATATATAGGCCCTTTTGGCATCACCCGCAAGTAAGTGAGGTCTCACCCAAGGTATCTATGGGGATTGCAAGAACTAGGTTTCCACAGTCATGATGGGATGTGAGGAATTCATTCTTACCATTCTACTTAACATTCAATCATTAGACCATATAACATGTATGCAGAACCATCATGTAACATATTTATATTAACCATTCATTCATTAAGTATGCATAATAACTAGAACAATAAACAAACACATCACAAAAAAGAAAAAATACACCATATTTAGCGTGGTTCACCCCAAACTAGGCTATGTCTACAACGACAGGATTATCATATTATTATTCTGAATCATATGTTACAAAAGGTGCACACTGTGCTCATACATGATATCTCAATTCTACCCAACATTGTTATAGGATAAATCCATATATGCAGACACTAACAAATCTCCCTAGATCCACCTGGATCTAGAACAAAACAGGACAGGACATGATGCTTTCCCTAAGCAACTATCATTGAATTTACTACCAAAGGAGGAACGAGTGACATACCTTTATATCGCTTCCTTAGGTCTTTGTTGTTCCTACATCGCTCCGGTGCTCTTGCGAGATCAAATCCAAGACAACACAAACCAACCAAAGTGAAAATAGTAAAGTATATTCAATAATAACCTATGCATATGATCAAGGAATTATGCAATAAAATAAGAGTGATTTTATGGGAAAGGGACACGCCACTGTATTATATTAAATGAAAGTAGAAGATACAACCAAATCGCCTTGATGTCGCAAGCTTCCTTTCGATGGTCCTTTGTTCTAACACACACACTTGCTAAAAAATTGCATGAAGAAGATCCACTATGGATTGATGGACAAATGGAGGCCTCAAGCATCAATTCAAACATTATTCCTCACACAATTATGAATCTATTCTTTCATCAAATCTTTATTCAATCTTGCTTAACCTCTTCCTTGAGAAAACTTTCATTATATAGGAGAAGGAGAGATGGTTAAAGGGATGAGGATGATCCCACTAAATATGAGAAGTCAGTAGGATGCCAACCATGTGAATGCCAACTCATTTTCTAAAAGATCCTCTTCTAGAACCTTTGTAACTTCCTCTTCCTTTTAATCTTTGAAGCAAGTTCACACCCTACCTATAGAGAAGACTGTGAACATCTCACACTCCAAGTATAGGGTTGCCTGCGAGAATTAGGGTTTCTCGCACCCTACAATACATGTAGCCTGCGAACTCATCCTAAAAATATGTTTTGTAGAAGAAGACAACAGTTACTTTTCTCAGGAAAAAGGTCCTTATGAGAGACTAAACACATAACTGTAGAGGCATCACCAGAGTGACCAAAATAAAGTATAACAAACATGCCCTTGACATTCATGCATATAGTGCACACTTAGCTCTCAACTCATATTCTCCAAAAATATACTTTACCCCAAAAACCCTTTACATATTTATACTTTTACATTAGGGATTATCCCGTTACAAAATGGACCAAAATAATTAATGACTTCTAACTAAATTCCTCCTTTCGTGCATGCTACTCCTAAAAATGTGTTAATTGATTTCCTTTCTTTTGCACGTGCTTCTCATTAGCCAACTTTTCCCATGGTTTTCTCTTGCACTATTCCCAAAATGATCTTCTCCAACAAACCCCCAACACTCACTTGTGGCTCATCTCGAGCCACTTCAGGCCTTCTTCCACGTCACAAAGAACTTCTTGAACGTTTCTCTTGTATTCATGACCTTTTCCTTTACTTTTTTTTCATACTGCAAAATATACTATGTTGTCTTTGTAGTAATGTGGTTATTCATCTTCTTTGTGAAATCTTGCATTGCCTGATTCACTATGCCTTGCGTAGCTACAAGTTCGTCTGTTACCCAGAACCCTTCCTCTTGATGTGTCTCAATATTTTGTGCGTGATCCTACTATTCTTCTCTCATTTGGTTCATGTCTAAGTACATCTTCCTATTCTCCACAATTGCAACCATATTTTATGTTGGTGGCAAAGTGCTCATCATCTCTTTAAACTTTTGTTCCTTCTCCTGCACAACCTATAACTTCTACACTATTCCTTGCAACTCTGCATATTCTGTTGGTCGAGTCCATAATTGTGTTCTTTCTTCATACAACTCGAAAAACTCCTCCTCCTAACTCTTGATACTTTCCACTGTTTTCATCGTTGTCTTATTTATTTTATCCCTTTCCTTAGGTGGAGTGCTTGATGTAGTACATGCTTCTAAGTCTACTATCTTCATGTGAAATATGTGAATGGATTCACTAATCTTTGACGCTTTCTCTTCTAATGGAGTATCTACTTCCATTGTTATCTCTGGAAAAGTATTGTACACTTCCTGCACAATAGTTTAAAACCTTCCTTCTCTTTGTTCAACTTTGTCCCGCTCCATCCTAATATTGTTTTACTCTATTTTCAATGCTTCCTTATTATCTATCACTTTGATCTAGTCCATCATCATCAACTCAACATGCAAATTTGTCTCCTACATAATAATTGTCTGCAAACCCTTTAATACATTCATCGACAACTGCAACAAGAATAAGTTAATATGACATAATTCTTGTGATTTCTCTTGCATCTCTGTCAAGGGGAAATCTACATCCCCTGGTGATATCTTTATCATTTGACAGTCTGCTAATATTTTTGATGGGTGGGAGGTCGTTCTGCTAACACTTCTGGTGCTAACTTTGGAAACTTCTTTACGTCTTCCAAGTTGTCATCTAAAAACCTTACTTTCATATTGTGCCTAATATATCTCCTTCAATCATTACCCCAATTGTATCTTTGGTTCAATAATTTCATACTTTGGCTCCTTTAGTAGCTTAACCTACTTCATTGTTGGCTTCCTTGGTGGCACATAATCCTTCAAAAAGTTAATCGAGCTTGGCCCTGACGTTGATGCTCCCTCAATTTCCTTGAATACAGGTATCAATGTATGCATGGTGTGTTGTTTCTTATATTTTGATGAGGATTATCATGTATTTAGTGGTTCCATTTATCTCTACAACTTACTTGCTTGTATCTACCTAACTTGCTCAGCTCTTTCTATCTCTATGAAATCTTGAACAACAATAACTTTTCATGTCGACTTCTCATCTTCTTTTATAGCCTGTTGGAAGTTGTTTCCATTCTTCTTTGCACCCAAATTTGTAGTATAATCCACTTGAATTCACATTCAATTATTTCCCTAACTCTTCATTAGCTTTGTATCCTACGATGGATCATATGCTATTTTTCTAGCCTGTCAAAATCCTCTTGTCATTTTTCCTTTATGACTACATGTATCCACTGCCTCGTCGTCATGCTTGCTCTTCAATGCTTGTTCTTTCATGTATGTTTTTTATTTATTTTCCCTCCCTTTGCGCAAATATTTGTTTCAATTCAATCCTCCTTCTTGTGCACAATTCCTTTCTCTTTCTACATATCTGCAACATTTTCTAGTTTATCTCCTTACTAGTTTAATTGTTTGGACAATACCTTATGCATAACTTCAACCTTTTGTCTCTTTCCTCAAACTCTATTATTCCTTTTCGTCTTACCTTTGTCTTTCTATAATAAAAATACTATTATAAAATTACTATAGTACACATTATGTGCAGTCAAGAAGTGCACAGAAGCCTGACTATCCCTATACAGTTTCAATCAACTTCCATTCACCAATATTTCCACAATTTCCCCATTCAATTTCTCTAACTGAACAACACATGAATATGTTATATATCTTATCACATATGGGCCCAACTAGTGCATTTGGACCTTTCTAGGGTGTTGCAAAAACTTACTATCATAAAACAACATTAAGTCTCCCATATGGAACTTCTTATGTTTAATGTGTCTCTTATGCCATGTTTCTTCTCGTGCTTTATGAACTTGTTGATGAAATGCTATGACAAGGAAGTATTCCTCCAATGGTACTAACTATGACAACATTTTCTCTATTGTGCCAGAATTAGTGATGTATGTCAACACGACTATGCACAAACTCGGTACAATGAACTCCATAGGAATAACTACTCCGTGGCCATATACTAATATGAATGATTTCTATCTTGTAAAATTATTACTTGTGGTCCAATACACCCAAAGTACTGTCAGGATCCTCAAGTCCCAATCATCTGGTCTTACATTGCATACCTCCCCCCCCAACACTCGCTTGTTGACTGAGTGTATCAACACAAAATGATTCGTGTATATCTTCAAATTCCTCAGATCAACACAATTTCTAATTCCACTTGTCTTCTTGTCTTGAACAACCATCAGACTGATCCATTATGAATATGTGACGAGTTAAATAATTCCTTCCTTCATCATTCTATCTATCTTTGCTTTAACTTTATGCTTATACACTGGATTCAATCTGTATAGTCTCTTCTTCATAGACTTGGCATATGGATTTAAAGGAATCTTCATCTCTCCGAGCTCCCTAGCAATTATTTTCATCTCTAAAAATGTAGTTGGAAATAGGTCTTGGAATTCACACAGTAAATCAACAATCTTCTCAATAGTTTCTTCATTCCAATAATCTCCAATATTCACAAACTTTAGCTTTTCATCTATACCAATATTCACTTTTCATGTTCTCAAAGGCTTTGCATGTACAATAGATTCAAGGTCATGTCCCTCTACTACACGTTCTCCTTTGGTTTCTGATATCTGCAAATTTCTTGGGTCTTCACCCTCTTGGTATTCTTCAGCCACATTATAGCATTCCAAAACTTCATGAACAGTTGCAGAATATCTATGCACACTAGATAAGGGTACTAGTTCTATCAAGACTTCTGATGTAAATATATTATCCTTGATCACCTGCAGAGTTGTGTCTATTGGTGGGGCATCATCTTCAAAACTGAAAGTTGCCTTAAATCTTACCAGTATGTTGTTCCTCTATGCATTTCCAATTCCAAATACGATTTCTTCAGGATCGTATCTAGGATATGTACAAACAAGTGCGTCCATTTCTCCCTAGGTACCGATATCCATGTCGTGGTGTACTGTGTAACATGATCTGCAGGAAACTCAACCATGTATACTTCTATACAATATATTTTGTTCCAACCCTAAATTGTAACAATATTCTTCATTGCTTCCAATTGTCTATTCTCTCCTTATGCGTAGCCCACCATCTTGTTGAGGTCACTTTTATTGCGACATCTAAAGCCAACAATCTTTGTTGATCTAGTATCTAGAATTCAAATTATCTCACAAAATAATCTACTTCTCTTAATCCATCATACTTTGGAGGATCACATACCTCAATTCCAATCCAACCCATTGAACCGGTGATTTGAGCACATCTCCTTATGGATACTTCATGAAATATTTTCTTCCAATGCTCCAGAGATTCTTCTGAATCAAATGTGCATAATACAATACTTCTCCAACTAAGTGCACCATCGACCATAGGATTAATGTAATCATCCATCCACACAATCATATTATAAAGGTTATATAGTTATTTTCCCCTTGTTGGCTCCACATATCTTCTTCCTTCTATTGGATCTAATGCCGCAATAAATTTCGTATCTACTACTTCAAAAACCATTTGCCTCTTCTTCAAATCAATGATACTCTGGTTATCAAAATCCCAATCCAGTCCTAGAAACATTGGATAGGGTTTTCTACCATCTACTATCTCAATCACTTCAAAATATATTGTACTATTCACTCCATCAATGTCAACATTCACCCCCGTCAATCTTCCTATTGGCACAATCTTATGTTGGTTCACTAATATTAACTGAATCGATGACCATATCAAATTTGGCTTACCCATCATTTCCCACATCTGTTTCAAAATGAAATTTACAATAGATCCCATATCCAAAATGATATTGTCCATGGCATAGCCTCCTATCTTCATACTAAGTCGAAACTCCATGTTCATCCTCTTCTTTTGATGTACCTAGTTAATTTATCATTGTGTGACATATTCTTCTCTATCTTGTGCATAATTATCAATCATCCTGCATAGTATGCTTAATGCATTTTCATCCTTCATCAATTCTAAACAACCTTTTAAGAAGCTTTTCAAAGTACTTACATTCTCATCTTTCCTTTATATATTCGTTTGGTCATAGACTGGAGGAATGCCATACAAAAGTGGCCTCTCATACAAAGGTGGCATGGTTGAAGTCAATGCTATCCATTATGCTCTTACCAATTATTTCCTTGATTTCTTATAGGTCTCTTTCTATTTTATAGGGTTAAACAATGGAGGAGGTTCTGCTACTTTCCTGACCCACTGATGAATACCTTGATCTTTCACATCATCTCATATTCTTGTTCCTCCACGTGTAACTGGTGCTATCTTAGGTTGAACATGATGCTCTTCTACTACTATCATATGCACATTTTGGTTTCTTTTCTCATGTCATTTTTTGATCAACTACGAACAATATTTTATCTCATGCCAAGTGCCTAGGTTTATTACAGTTATAACATATAACTAGTCGTCTTCCTATATTGAATCCTCCTCTTCCATGACCTCTGAAGCCTCCTCTTCCTCCTTGATTATAACCTCTTGAAGTATTATACTGTGGTATTCCACCATTTGTTCTTTCTTCCCCTTGAACTCTATATGCATTTGCGATGCATTCCCTCATTAGATCTTGTGTGTGAAAATCCTTCTCATCATGTTCTGGAGACTTACAAAAGTTACAACATATGTTTCTATCAATACTATGATACTTATGCATCAAAAAACAAGTAGCCTTATGATTACCCATCGTTTTACATATTTAACACCCTACCCCTCCTCCTGCACCTAAGGGATTCAGAGCTCATGTAGCCAAATATTGTTGAAAAACTAGACACTCATTCTAATGATGACCTTTTGTTCTACATTTGACACACCATAATTCCTCACACTTTTCCTTCCCTTTAGAAAGATCCTCTAACTGAATAGTCAGTGCTTCTAGCTATGACTGAACTTGAGCCATCCTTGCACCATTCTCTCCTACAGGGGATGATTCCAATTTCATGGAAATCTCTAGGTCTTATGAATGCATTGTAATATTTTGTTGCATCAAAGGAAAATGATATGTGGAAACAATCCTACAATGAAGCACTCCTTATGTTTCTCATATGGAATCTAGAACTTCGACTGATCCATCAGTATCTTGAACCTTTGGTCAAAATCCCATATTGATGCATTCGTCAACTGCTTAATCTCTTTCACTTATGTAATGCATTGCGACTGAGACTTCGAATTATAGAATTATTTCAATAAGGCTTGCTTGATGTCCACCAATGTCATGGTTTGTCCAGTAGGTGCAATAGACTAATATTTCATAAACCAAAGTAATGTGATCTCTTTAAATGTCATTTCCAACTGCGTGATATTTTCATCATCATCCTAGATATTTCTCATTGTCCAAATTTCTTCACAAACAAACAAATGTTGTTCTGGATATTTTGAGCCTACTCCATGGAAGACAGACATTCTCAAAGTGGGATTTACTCCCACCATCATATTTTGTGCAGTATTCCTCCTTGGTGATACTACCTAAAGTTGGGTGGTCATACTACTTTCACTACTCTGACTACCTTTACTGCTATCCTTACTTCCTCCACTAACTACCATTGACAAACTTTCAAATCCTACCTTAGTACTTTGATGCAGGAGCATCGCTCCAACTCAGCATAAGCACCAGCCAGCTAGCACATCTAGTGCGCATTCATGAAAGGGAGAGGCGCAACCCTCTCGTTTTTCAAAATTTGAATTTGAAGTTAATGTTGTAAGGTTGATAGAGACAAGATCATTCCTTTGTACATGTAGTGGTTGAGGTTTCCTTTAATGGTTACCTACAGCTAAGTCTAGATCAGTCAGGTCTGTGACTTCCTTTTGTGTAATGTAGTTGTAGAAGTAGGAGCTGCACTGAGATAACGATAGCACAAAGGCGGTGGATGAGGATAAGCTCAAGAGAGCCCTCTTTTGTAACGAGTATCTCGAGGAGTAGAGTGGAGAGGGAGAATAGGAGAATTCTCAGGTAGAGAGATCTCGAGGGAGAGAACCGAGACTCTATAGCAATCCAGTTTTTGTAAAAAAACACATTTTTTATAGACATTGGGAGATTAATACAAAGAGTAGTTTTTCCTGCCATGAATTGTCTGTATGTGTTTGCATGTTTTTATGCATTTCGTGTTTTGAATGCATAACTGGTGAAGTAATTCAGAAGTTTCAATTTCTTCTCGTCTTGGAGTTTTCGAGTGCAATGAGAGCACATAGTCCGCAAGTTGTGCATTGAAAGAGGTGAGACAACCTCAGGAAAGCTCAAGAGGGATAGTGTTGAACCTTCATCAGCAGAGGTGCAAGGAGTGCATAGGAGGGAACTCTGTTTCGAGTTCAGGGAAGAAAGAACTACTAAAGGTTCTGTAGAGCTCTGCCAAGAGGGAATTGAGCAAGTGCATAGAGTGCACCAGAGAACTCTTTTGGGTTTTGAAAAGAAGGATAATTGTCATAGGAAAGATGCTCACAGAGTTGCAGAATACTCTGTTGGCTCAGTAAGGAGTGCTTGAGCAGGAGGCTGCCAAGAGGGCTCCAAGTTTCCCTTTGAAGGAAAAGATGAGGGCCGAGACCCTTAGAGATTGAGCAAGTTTGATAAGCTCAGGAGGAACAAAATTCCTATAACGTAGGCGAGACGCAAGGAAATCGATCTTGTAGAGGAAGCAAAGGTCGAGGCCTTTGAAAACTTGAAATTCTTCCAAGTCCGGAAGTAGGTGAGAAATATCAAGAGGGAGCTACAATAGTTGTTGGATCAGCGACAGAAGGTTGGATCTGGACCATCGAAGTTACACCCAGACAACAGAAGGAGGGTGCCAAGTCATTGGCTAGAATCCCTTGAGAAGTAGAGGCGGATGGTCAGAACTCTCTGTGGAGAACTCGCGAAATCGCAAGGACCGTAGGATCAAAGGAAGCTGCAAGGTAGTTAGAGGTGGATGAACCCATCACCTTAGGATCCAGGATCAACGTGAACCGTTGATCGTGCTTTGCCTAAGCCATTAGATAATTTCTTGAATTTGGGAATCGTGAGTTTGGATTGCATGCCAAACCCTTAGTTTCTACAAGCCTCGAACCACGAAAGAAATTAACAAGGGTACAATCAGACAGTGGAGCGCTTCCAGGAAGAAGTGCTGAAATCCCATGGACCGTTGGATCTCACAGATCTGTGAGAAGGTTAAGGCTGAGTGTCTTTCAGCGTCCAGGAGCTCAAGAGGAGTAGCGATCATTGGATGAGAAGCAGCAGGAGCCGTTGATCCCCCTTTGGAGTGGAATTTCGGCATTTCGGCATTTCGTCAATTCTGATGACAAGGAGTCGAGGAACTTTGCGTTGAAAACCCCAAAGTCGTGAAACGTGATGTGTATTTGGATTAGGTTTGTGGTCATGGAGGAAGCAGTCACATGGACCGAGATTTGGTCAGGGGCTAGTCGTCGTTGAGACCATTTCGACATTTCATAATTTTGGGGTTCGGGAAGTAGAGGAGGCTGTGATTTTGGAATCGAGAGTTTCAAACTCCCGATTCATGAAATCCTAAAAGATCTAGAGCCGTCAGATCGAGGAAGATCTTAGGCATAGATCACGTGGGAGGTGAGGCTTCGGGAATTCAGGACTCGAAGTTTCGAAAGGTGAGGAAACTCTCTACTATGGATTTTCATGAGTCACTAAATCCTAAAGAGCGAAAGGAAAAATTCCCAAAAGGTTGAGGGCCAAGGATTCGTTAAGCCCTTTTCGGGTTTTGGCATTTTGAAAGATAGAGAACAAGGGAACGCTTGCATCACGATTCCCCGGATCACGAAAACCAATAGCGTTTTGGTGTTAAGCGTGTGGAAACAGGGTTGTGGTCACGTGGATGGAGGCTAAGGGAGGAGACAAAGCCTGTTAATCCCTTTTCGACATTTCGAGGTCCGGGAGATCGAAGGACCTAGAATCGTTGCAGTCAGAATCGCGAAATCACGAAACACGAAAACCCAAAAGCATTTGGAGGCTAAGGGAGGACTCAGAGTCATTAAGCCCTTTTCGGCATTTCGGTGACTGAGAGTTGGAGGGACAAGGAGCCTAGGAGAGCTCGCATGCAAGAGTCCTGAAACCTTGAAACGCGAAAGGTGTGTTGGTTCAGAACAGAGAAGAGCGTTGAAAGCTGAGCGCGTGCATAGGTTTTTCTCAAAGCCTATGCCAGGTAATTAAAGGGACCTATGGATTCATTCAAAGGGTTCTAGCAGGAGCCTGAAGAGCCATTTTGGCTCAGGGAAGAGAGCGATCCAGAGACTGGTAGGTTGCAGAACCCCTGCTGAGGTAGGGGGTCTGCATCAACTGGTATCAGAGCCAACAGATTTTATGTTTGCATATCACAGACAAGAGGAGGACGGTGAAGGGATATAGTCTGATACCATCATGTGGTATCAGAGATGATATTTTCATCTGTAGACTTCAGACGAAGGAGACAACAGGTGAAGGAGGAGACAGAGTAATGATGCTCTGTGAAGATTGTTGCAAGGTGGGAAACAAATGATAGACAACCAGGTGAGTTGTAGGAGGACATGGAGATGCTCTCAACTGTAGAGTGATCCATAAGTTTTCTAGGAGGGTAGACATAAGGTAGAGATGGCTATTGAAGGTCATGAGCATGGTGGAAGAGGAGACCACCAACAGAAATCCAAGGCAGAGATTGACAAGGAACTCACTGAGATAAGAGCGAGAATGGAGCAGCTTGCATTAATAATGCAGAAGCATGTTGGGTGTATGAGTGGCCCATAAAGAAGAGGGTGAAGTGGCCAGTCAAGGAATTGTTGGCCAGAAGACAACAAAGGTTGTTGAAAATGTGGCTGAGGTATGCTAAAATCCTTAGTGACATAGAGCTGGTTTGTATCTGTGAGCCAGAAGTTGGAGAAACCCTCAGTGATGAGGAAGAGGGATCAGTTTCAGATCTCATAAACTACCAGGAGGGTAGGGGTGAATTTTTGAATTTCTAGGTGGGAAATGAAATGAGATCATTGGAGGACCTCATAGACTGACAGGAGGATAGCCATGGAAATTCATATTGCCAGGAGGGCAATGGTATGAGATTAACATAGGATCTCATAAACTGCCAGGTGGGCAGAGGTGAAATTTCAAGTTGCCAGGTGGGCAATGGGAAGAGATAAGTAGAAGGTCTTGCATACTTCCAAGGGGGAAGTGGTGAAAGTTTAGATTGCCAAGTGGGAAATGAGATGGGATCACTGGATCTCATAGACTGCCAGGTGGGCAGTAGAAAATTCCCAAATTTCCAAGTGGGTCGGGGAAATGAGATGAGACTGTCTAAGAGTCTCATGAACTCATATGAGAGTTCAGATCAGGAAGGAGTGATGACAGGAGAGAACCATAAGAGAATTCTGATCATTGGGGGAATTGAAGTATTCGTACCAAGTAGCCCAGTTGAGGCCAAAGTATGTGTTGCAGAAGCAACAACAAAAGAAGGACAACCAATAGTGACTTTCATAGAGGGAGAGGAGGAGAAGACACTAATGTTTGCCCCAACAGAAGAGGAGCATGCAAATAAGATGCTCACTCCATGGGAAATGGAGTTAGAGATGCTGGAGGATTGGTTGAACAATCCAGAGCCAGTATATGGCTTCCATGAGGAGACAGTCATGCAAACGTTAGCAGAGGAGCATTCTGAGGAATCACTCTGAATTTTCAACCAAGGAGTTGAACAGATGATAACTACAGTGCCAAGGCGTGCAACAGAAGATGAAGGAGAATTCCAGTCTGAGGAGCAGTTGGAGGAAGCTGGAATTCAACCAGCACAAGGGGAAATGGAAGAAGCTAATTTGTCAAAGAAGGTGACTGGACAGTAGGTCATTCAAGAAAATAAGACTGCAGAGATAAATTTTGCAGCAGGATGGCAAGTTGAGGCCATAGAGGAAAAATATGGCATGGGAGATCTAGTTGATCGACCCATTTGTCGGGAAGAAGTGTAGCTGAGGATAATGCATAAGGAGAGCCAGCCACGAGGTAATTGAAGAAATCATAAGGCTGATGTCGAGTTCATCAGTAGAGACTGCCAGCAATGAGAAGCTGAGAAGAAGGAAGCCTGCAAGAGAAGCAAGACAACAACAACAACATAACTGGAGAGGAGCAGGAGGACAGCTCCAAGGGAAATTTTGGGATCCAGGTGGATTTCAACACTAGAGAAGAGGAGCTCATGAGAAGGAGCTCATGATTTTTCCAGCTGAGGAGTGTTATGCAATAGCATCGCTCCAACTCAACATAAGTGCCAGCCAGCCATCACATCCATCACGCATTCATGAAAGGGAGAGGCCCAACCCTCTTGTTTTTCAAAATTTGAATTTGAATTTAATGTTGTAAGGCTGATAGAGACCAGATCATGCCTTTGTATAGGTAGTGGTTGAGGTTTCCTTTAATGGTTACCTACAACTAAGTCTAGATCAATCAGGTTTGTGACTTCCTTTTGTGCAATGTAGCCATAGGAGTAGGAGCCGCTCTGAGATAGAGATAGCACAGAGGCGGTGGATGAGGATAATCTCAAGAGAGCCCTCTTTTGTAACACATCTCTCGAGGAGTAGAGTGGAGAGGGAGAATAGCAGAATTCTCAGTTAGAGAGATCTCGAGGGAGAGAACTGAGACTCTGTAGTAGTCCAGTTTTTGTAAAAAAACATATTTTATATAGACATTGGGAGATTAATACAAAGAGTAGTTTTTCAAAGCTCTACCAAGAGGGAATTGAGCGAGTGCATAGAGTGCACCAAAGAACTCTTTCGGGTTCTGAGAAGAAGGAGAAGTTTCACAAGAAAGACGCTCAAAGAGTTGCAGAATACTCTGTTGGCTCAGCAAGGAGTGCTTGAGCAGGAGGTTGCCAAGAGGGCATTGAGTTTCCCTTTGGAGGAAAAGACGGGGGCTGAGACCCTTAGAGATTGAGCAAGTTTGAGAAGCTCAGGAGGAACAGCGTTCCTATAACGCAGACAAGACCTAAGGAAATCGAGCTTGCAGAGGAAGCAAAGGTCGAGGCCTTTTCCAAGTCCAGAAGGAGGTGATAAAGCTTGGGAGGGAGCTACAACAATTGTTGGATTAGCGACAGAAGGTTGGATATGGACCGTGGAAGTTATGTCTAGATAGCAGAAGGAGAGTGCCAAGTCATTGGCTAGAATTCCTTGAGAAGTAGAGGTGGACAGTCAGAACTCTCTATGGAGAACTCGCAAAATCGCAAGGACCATAGGATCAAAGGAAGCTTCAAGGTGGTTAGAGGTGGATGAACCCATCACCTTAGGATCCAGGATCAACTTGAACCATTGATCATGCTTTGCGTAATCCGTTGGATCATTTCGTGAATTCAGGAATCGTGAGTTTAGAGTGCATGCCAAATCCTTGGTTGCTCCAAGCCCCGAACCGTGAAAGAAATTAACAAGGGTAGAATCGGATGGTGGAGCACTTCCAGGAAGAAGTGCCAAAATCTTGTGGACCGTTGGATCTCACAGATCTATTGGAAGGTTAAGGATGAGTGTATTTCAGTGTCCAAGAGCTCAGGAGGAGTAGAGACTGTTGGATGAGAAGCAACAGGAGCCGTTGATCCCCCTTTGGAGTGGAATTTCGACATTTTGACATTTTAGGGTTCGACATTTCAGAAATTCCAATGAAAAGGAGCTGGGGCACTTTGTGTTGAAAACCTCGAAGTCACAAAATGCGACGTGTCTTTGGAGTAGAGCTGTGGTCATGGAGGAAGCAGTCACATGGACCGAGATTTGGTCAGCGACTAATCATCGTTGAGCCCATTTCTATATTTCATCATTTCAGATTTCGAGAAGTAGAGGAGGCTGTGATTTTGGAATTGAGAGTTTCAAACTCCCGGTTCACGAAATCCTGAAAGATCCGAAGTCATCGGATCGAGGAAGATCTCAGGCGTAGATCACGTGGGAGGTGAGGCTTTGAGAATTCAGGAATCAGAGTTTCAAAAGGTGAGGAAACTCTCTGCTATGGATTTTTGCGAGTCGCGAAAGGAAAAATTCCCGAAAGGTTGAGGGCCAAGGAGTCGTTAAGCCCTTTTCGGGTTTCGACATTTCGAAAGACAAAGAACAGGGGAACGCTTACATCGCGATTCCCTGAATCATGAAGGTTAGTAGCGTTTTGGCATTAAGTGCGTGGACACAGGGTGGTGGTCATGTGGACAGAGGCTAAGGGAGGAGCCAAATCTCGTTAAGACCTTTTCATCATTTTGGGGTCCGGGAGATCAAAGGACCTAGAATCGTTGCAGCCGGAATCACGAAATCGCGAAAACCCGAACGCATTTGGAGGCTAAGGGAGGACCCAAATTCGTTAAGCCCTTTTTGGTGTTTTGGTGATCGAGAGTTGGAGGGACAAGGAGTCTGGGAGAGCTTGCGTGAAGGAGTCCCGAAACCCCGAAACACGAAAGGTGTGTTGGTTCAGAACAGAGAAGAGTGCTGAAAGTTGAGCGCGTGCATAGGTTTTTCTCAAAGCCTATGCCAGGGAATTAAAGGGACATGTGGATTCATTCAAAGGGTTCCAGCAGGAGCCCGAAGAGCCATTTCGGCTCAGGGAAGAGAGCGATCCAGAGACCGAGAGGTCGCAAAACCCTTGTTGAGGTAGGGGGTCTGCATCATACTTAGAGATGCACACGGGGTCGTGGGTTCGACCCAGATTCTGATCTAAGTGGGATGTAACAAATATTCTTCTATTGGACTGAGATGATGATCTTTCCCTTATATAAAAAAAATTCCTTTGATATGGAGTATTGAACCAATGTCTCTTTCCTCGAACTCACTGTGTTGCTCTTCTCTCTCAGCCAGAGTCCTTTTCCTACTATACTGAAATCTCTTTCCACTTCGTAATACTCCAATATCTTCATATGTCACACATTCTTCCTCTCTTGTCATCCTCATCTCATTTGTTCCTCATTCATTCTTCCCTGCATCCTTCTCATACACTCATACAATGCCCTAGTCAGCCCCCAGTTCCCCAATGCGCGCGAAGGCACTTCGCTACTAAGGAAATTCGATTCCATCTTCATAACCCCTTTATCACTGAGAAACATCTTAATCCAAGTAGACCTAACAGACAACAAAAAAAATAACAGACAACAACAAAAAATAAACAAAGAAACAGAGACTGAAATTCTTTGAACTACCCAAAAGATCTTTAACCAAATCCGGAAACCCTAAGAGTAAGACTATCCCCAGTGGAGTTGCCAATTCTGTTGTGGGGTTTTTCTACCCTACGGACTAGCAAGCTAGGGCTTTAAACTTGCATGCAGATCATG
>SNQJ01S0033107.1:91580-113806 GCA_010110895.2 Picea sitchensis | reverse complement strand
ATTTGGGCATACACTTCATTTATTGGTTGATTAGCCAGACTTTCTGACCTTGGTGGTAACCTCTGAGGAGGAGATTTTCCCTTGACTTTTATACTTTAACCTCTTCAAAATCCTAGGTTACCGGGGACGTCTCCCCTGGTTTAACCTCCCTAAATAGAAAGAACCTCCCCATTGAGGTGACATTGTGTGGGGAAGGTTCCTATTTCGCTAGTTTGGCCTTTATCCTTTAGCCTTTTTGACCTAGCTACAAATTGTGCGATAATATTTTGGTGTCGTTGCTGGGGAACACTAAGTCAATATTCCTCAATGACAAACCTTTTTCGGTAAGCCTTTCCTCAAAGACCTTTTCTTACAAGCTTACCTGGCGACTCCACTAGGGTTTTATTCCCCTTTTATTTTGATAGTTTCAAGAAAACTATCTGGCAACTCCACTAATGACGAAGCCAACTATGACTTCACAATGGGATCCAGGGAACTACAAACCTTTGGACATGAGTAAAATCCTGGGATATCCCAGAAAAATGCCTCTCTCTTATAAGAATTGGCTCCCTAGATTCTTTGGCCTCGATGGAGAAAGTCCTAATTATCACATGAGCAAATTTTGGTAATTCTTTCAATACCGCCCTGTCAGTGACGAAGCTGAAGACTTAGTGATGAAACTCTTCTCTTCCTCTCTGGATGAAGGAGCTAAAAGATGGTATGATAATCTTCCAATTGCCAGCATCACATCCATGGACCATTTTGAAGAAATATTCCTTGCAAAGTGGGCTTTGAAATCAGAAGATGTACAATCATTGCTGAAAGACCTTGAAGGCATAAAACAAGCAGGGTATGAGATTGTCAAAGTTTTCGGGGCTAGGTTCCAGAATTTGCTTTACCATATTCTTGAAAGCCATCATCCTGAAGATAAGTACCTCGTTTATCTCTATACTAATGGACTTCAGGGGCATTTGAGCTTCCCCATAAATAAAAGGAATCTGAAAACACTTGCAGAAGCTCACAACATGGCTGTTCAGATTGAAAAGAATCTCCTCTTGTCCAGAATCAATGGTAAAACCATGGACACTCTCAGCTTGATAAAACTAGTTTCCCTTGAAACCTTTGCTGAAGATCCACAAAAGAGAAGGGAACAAGTTTTTGACCAGCAAAATGAGGACATTATTAAGGAGCAAGAACCTAATCAAGATGATGAAGTATCCACCCGTGCTCCTCCCTCTGATGAAGTCATCCAAGAACCTGTTTCTCCTGCACAACAAAGTGAAGTTGAGGTTAGTTTCTTTCCACTTTAGAATTTTGATGATACCATGTTCCTTGATTCAAAAGATGAAGGAGAAAAGAAAGCTTTGAATGAAGTTGATGGCCCTTGCTGTGCAACCAAAGTCAAAGAAGCAGTCCATGAGGATGAAACAATAACACATGATGAAAACACCGAGGTCCTCAAAGTCCCTGCATAAAGAGAAACAATAAGTTACCCTCCTCCCCTAGTTTTTGATAATGCTTTACTTTATAATGAAGGAAATGAGGAGGAGGAGAATGAAGTGTCAGATGTTTTAATCCCTTCATGTTATGACGAAGATGATAACTTTGTTGATAATTTTGATGAATTCATACATGTTGGGAGACGTAGGTGGGATATAATTGGTTATGATATGGGTCCCATCTATGACATTGAAAGTCATTTCCAAGTGTTACCTTTGCAATTATCACAACAAACTATTCTTCAACAGTGGAAAAAAGGAGATGAGATTTTTACGCATACTCTCCAAAAACCCAAGAATGACCCAGCACCTTGTTTTCCTGATGACTTTTGGTCATACCTTGAGGACTTTGATGATTGTTCTTTTGAGAATTTGGATTTATTTTTCTTGCCACAATTCACCATTCACCATTTTCTTTCCACAATGATTGTTCTTCTGAGATGATTGTTTTGTTTTTCTTGCCACAATTCACCATATGCATAATTTTCTTTGTCATTGCACCTCCCAACCATGCTTGAATTATTTTATTATCTTCCTTTCATTTAGAAGGAATCCTTAGACCTCAAAGCCTCAAAGATTCTCTTCCATAATTCTTAATTCCACTTTCTCTCTTCCATACTCACACTTTTGAACTGGATTCGAGCATCGTTATTTATACAAATCATAACCTAAAATATTTATCCATCTATCCAAAGAATATTTCCATGGGGTCGGCTCTAGATCCCTTTAAATATCTTAGAATCGTTTTGCGTTCTGCAAAAATATCCTTCGAACCTGATCCTCAATTTCCTTTTATCACATGTCATCTGCTTCTCTAAATCGAGCATGAACCATGATGCTCAATAGTCATCACATCACATTTAGATTCAATCCCCATCGTTTATTGTTTTCAATGTCACCAAAACAAACAATGCACCCTCGACGTTCAACAACCGTCTAATATATCCTTGATGTGATCTCGACCATTGATCTTCTTTTAGCATATTGGAACCACATGTAACCATATTGCACAGTCATCATTCGATCTGAACCTTTGTTCAAACACAACCATTGATTTATTCTCTGCCCATCTCAACATGTAACACTTCCTTGACATATAATAATTGTTATTTCTTACCTGGGATTAATTCTTGATCGTCGATATGTTCTGCATTCCACAGATATCAGGACCACCAAAACACACCATCCAACCATAACACATAACTACCATATGCTTGTCTTCTTAATTAAATATCATTCGTTCACTCTCCGGCCATCAAAATACACTACATGAATCTCACTGCTAAGTAGTCATCGGATTACATCCCTTGGTTAGATTTAGATCGTCAATATAAGTCTCACATATCTCAAGCCTTCAAATCACAACTATCATCAGATCAAATCTATGATCAACCTCAATCGTTGATCTTGCATCTTGATGGTTTCACCGCGGGTATAAGGCATATCTCTTCTTTGCTTTAAACTTCTACGATCTTCAAATTACACCTTTGCATTCCATCGCACTCACTTTTCACCTATACTTATACATATTTACAACCATTTATCAATGGGTCTAAGCCATATGTTTTCATACTTCCGCAACCACCATAATGCACCTTTGCATTCTGTTGCATTCATTTTGCACCCATACTTGAAACTTTTCTAAGTGTGTTACTACGGTTCTACAATACATTATGAGACATCATATCTCTCATCTTCTGGGCCATCCAATCTACGATAGGTGTCTATATATTGGCCATTCGATCTTGAATCTTTTGGGTCATATGATCTATTCTTCATACTTATTTTATTTTTGAATTCTCACTGCAGGTCCACGGTATCTTCATTCTTCTCTTATTCATTACCTCATCCATCTGACCGATCCTTGACACTTAGTCGATTTTTTGAACTCTTTACTATGGGTCACTTACACTTAGTCATTTCTTCATTGTGTCTTCATACTTAGCCAATTTTTGTAATCTTACCATGGGTTTGTGGGTTTGCAAGACTTCTCTCATTCTTCATCTTCATTTGACCAATTCTTAGTACTTAGTAAATTTTCCAATATCTCAAAGATCTCAACATGGGTTCACCATTCTGTGGGTCTGTGCTCATTCTTCACTTACTCCTGATTCTTCATCATGCTTATTATTTACACGACATATCGATACTTAGTCATTTTTCAATATTTTTGTGTTGATGTTGCAGATGAAGTGCTTGTCATGTGGAAATATTCTTTTGTACTAGATGATATGGCATCAACACATGTTGTAACATGTGGTACTATACATGGCATTTGTAGAGATTCTTATTATAGAACTGATTTGGAATCCTTGTGATATAGCACTCATTTGACTGGACACATGTTGTTGATGGGGTTGTTATTTTGGTGTTGATGTCGTTGAGATGGCCCACCAGGTATCAGACCCCAATATTTTGATCTTATTCATTGATATATGATGATCAACTGTCATTATTTAACTTAATCATAGTCCATTGTTCTCCTGAAAAAATTTAACTCCTTGCGCATGGTTCCATAATTCCTCTATTCAATTCCAAGTTACATAAAATTGATTTTTCAATATAAACCCTTCGAAGATGTTATTCCTCATGAATGTGGGATATATCAATTTTTCCATTTAATTCGATCTAATTATCCAGGACCCCACTGTTGTTGATCTCTTGTGCTTCTTTTGATGTCGTCGAGCTTTAGCAGACTGTCATTTCTCTTCATGCCTCTATAGTTCTAAAATTTATTGGGTTGTTCTTTCTCAATCACTTTGTCCATATGAATAAAGAAAACTCACATAAAATCTACAACACATAGTCATCTTCTCACATAGATAATCATCAATATACAAGGAAATTCTTTACATATGCAATTCTTCTCACCTTCATTCATGAAGATTTACATAGGTACATACTCAACTACCTTTGTCTGGTTTAGTTTTTATTATGGATGCTTCCTTGATCTATTCTTCTCCCTATCATTGAAAACACTCAGTCTCCTCCTACCTGTAATGTCAATGACACCCTTTTACATCAATGACAACACAATGTCCAACAAACTCCCCCTTTGTCATTGATGGAAACACTTAGTTATTTTTGTGTTCCCCTTTGACATCAATGGAAAAGGTATTTTATCCCCTGTACATTGTAATCTTAATTCCTTTTACTGCAACCAATGTCCTTCTTCTCTTTGTGCAAATCCTCCTAATATGGTTCTCTTATTTTCGTTCTTTAGTGAGAGGATGGTGTAGAGAGCACCCCTAAATTTTGTCTAACTGTCATAGGGATTTTTCACCCTGCAGGAGTTGAGCTCCCTTAGGTTCTACCAACGCCTAAGACAGATAGATACATAAACTAAGGATGTTCCTAGATCTGATTCATACATGAAAACAACCAAATAAGACTAAAACCTCACAAAGATCAAAGAAACCATGCATGGATTGACAACCGATCTAGTAGTATATCATAACACATAATTATACTAATTATCTACCAATGAATACATAAAATTATATAAACAATTAGATAGAGGGAACCAACTTACAGATGTAGACTGAAGATATGGCCTCCTTCCAAGCTCCTTTCCCAATTCTTGCAACCAAATCACAAGAGTAACATTGCTAGATATTTCCTCCTCCTTTCCCATGGGAAATTTATTGGTTATTATAGGGATTTAGGGATAATTCCATACAGTTATTAGGATAATATTATCGATATCATAATGGAATCCTTCTCGAAGAGAAACCCTGAGTAATTTGTGGAGGTCTTATCCATCGAAACCAAATCCAAAAATAGAAGCTTCTAGACTTGGTCACTCCCTAGACACATAGACAGAGTGACTAGTCACTCCTTTGCAAGCCAAAAGGAGCGACCATCCCTTTTGGTCACACCCTTAATGAAGGAAAAGAGATACTAGGTGGGAATTGGTTGAAACTCAGGGTAAAAATGGTAGGTTTTAAGGGTTAAAATGAGGGGTTTCTAGGGGATAATGACCTAGTGATTAGGTGATATTTAGGTGATAATTACCTAATGATTAGGTGGAAAATAACTCTATAATAAATATCCCCTAAAGTGTGAGGTCAAAAGAGGTGTTTGATGGCTGAAACACTTTATAAATCAAGTCACAGATCTTTGGGAAAATAATCTTGGAGAAGAGCATCGTCAGTCATGTAGAAAAAGATCCCTGAGGCGGCAATACCCATGCTCAGTAAGAAAGACAAGAGAATAGCCACCATAAATACATTGTGGATCCATGCATGACACAAGTGATGGGATGATGGCCACAACATAATACACCATGGATCCATCAAGAACCAATAACGACTCGATCATGGCCACGAAAGTATACACTGTGGATTCATGCAAAACACAAGTAAAATCATAGCCATGACCAAGTACAAATGTGGATCTATGTCACATCATACAAATCAATGAGATGACTCAATAAATGAGCAATCTATGAATTGGTCATGAATATTCTCCATCACAACTCGGGAAATAATATCATCTAATAGAAATGTGATCTTATCCCAAGGTCTTCATCCTTGATCCAAATGGTATAAATCTACAACATGTGAATAAATGAGTTGAAGTCAAGCATGGTAGATACCATCTTATTATCGATCATTAATGTATACCATTAGCAGATGCAAGGGAGTCCACTGATGATGATGATGGAACCCAAGATACCTATTACAATCTACAAAGTGTGAATAAAGGAGTTGACATCGAACACTCGTAGATTCACTCGACAAGAGCCAATCATGTAAACCCACTGTTGAAATGCAAGGAGACCTTCCACTGATGTCTGCAAGTCTCAGGGTACTGATGGGTTTCTATATTTCAATCATGGATAATGAGCTAGAGTCGACAGGGTGAAATCCATCTAAGGAGGGCTTTGATGCATCCCCCATCAATTGAAACGAAACATGTAAAGATAGATGGTGTGAAAATCATAATAATGGAGCACAAATGACACAGGGATGGTCGGGAGAAAGAGGAAAAAGAAGACTGCAGGTGGTCGACGCAAGTGAACTTCCCTTGAACAAGTATGCATGACATAAATTGCCTTGACAACTTTAACTCATATGAATACCATAACAATGGTCATGCATCTATCAAGGGAACGTGATACATGACGTAAATGGTGGTCAATGAGAGAGAATGAATGAATCGACTGTTATATATGATGATAGAACAGGTGCATTGTTCAAGGGAGACTCAAAGTATTAATTTCTTCAATAGAATGAATATAACAAGACAAAAAAACCCTCTAAAAATTCCCCACCATGAGCGGCGAGTACCTCTTTCTAGTTTTATGATCTTGAAGAGGATAACAGATGCTCGATATAGCTCATCTTACGATGAGTCCCTCATCATATATTTAGCGAACCTGAAGAAGGAAGGCTTCAGTCCCATATGGGTCCTTCAATGTTTGGTTTTACGAGTCCAAAGAAGGTAAATTCGATGGTATTTGTATTTTTAGAGAGTCTGAAAAGGTCGTAAAGAAGGCTCCACAATGAACTTTTTTATAAAGCTAGTCTCTAGGGTCTAGAAAAGTATAAAAAAATACCTAGGATAACTCTCTTAACCATAATGGATAGGGTATTCCTTTTTCATAAATAGTCTGATGAGACCGAAAAAGAGATAAATGATTGCTCAATAGACATGCTTTCTAATTCACTTTAATTAGCATGAAAGACAACAAGATCATTCGACAATCTTTTCATTTTGTAAAGGGTTCAAAAAGAGATTAAAGAGTTCTCCATAATGAGGTCCTTTTTCATAATTAGTCCATCTAGTCCAAAAAAGGGGTAAACGTATACAAGGTGGACGTCTTTTCAAATCCATATAACGAGTGTGAAAAGACAAGCTTACTCAACAATATTTTCTTATTTAAGGAGTCTAAAAAAAGGTTAAAGGAAACTCCAAAAGTTTATTTCTTGTATATCTTTTACGAGTCTAAAAAAGTGATAAAAGTATACTCGGTAACCTATTCTTGTGTATTTGTGAGCATGAGAAAGAACAAATACTAAGCTCAGTAACCTATTCTCATGTATTTATGAACATGAGAAAGAACAAAGGCTAATCTCTATAACCTATTCTCATGTATTTACGAGCATGAGAAAGAACAAATACTAAGCTCAAGATTGGTTTCATTTTTACAAAAGATTGAAACAAAGTAAGACTATGCTTGGGTAGGTTTCATTTTTTCGTGAGCTTGAAACTAGGAAAACTATGCTCAAAATTGGTTTAATTGTTTTAATGAGCTTAAAACCAAAAACAAATTGTGCTCAACACTTCCCAATGTAAATTCCAAAGGTGTATGGTTGGTACTTTCCCCCAAACATAAGAAGCTAGTGGCTTAACTCTAGAAGGTTGGAGACATTCCCCCCCAATCTTTATTTCATCTGCCAACTCCTCTCCCATCACTAATTTCTATGCCAAATTATATTGGTTGCTACTAATAGAAAAATTTTCACCAGAGGAAGAAATAGGATCAAATGTCATAGGCAGATGAAATGAAGGTTCAATTACGAGTTGTAATGGAATACTCAACTCGACAAGAGAGGTGGTTGTTTAATTTTTTAATGAGCCTGACACAGGAAAATAACTATGCTCTTTGTTGGGTTGGAGCCCTAGACCTACGTTTCATTTTTTAATGAGCTTGACGTAGAAATGGGAACCATGATCATAGATATCATCTTGATCATGGCTTCCAAGAGAATAATACTCTGGAAGGAATACATGTCAAGGGACAAACCTAGATCATGGCTTCCAATAGATCTTCGCTAGATGAAAGAACAAAACTCTAGAAGGAATACATGTCGAGGGGCATGATAGGGGTGGAGATATCAGACTCTAAAAGCCATATCTAAGATATCACCATGTCAACTACTGGATCTAATTCAGAAGAAGGGAGATATTCCTTCTAATTCGGGGTTGAATGCATGGGACATGTTGCCACATAATTAACCTGTGGTGGGGCAGATGACGCTGGAATATAAGGACCATTTAGGTAATATTGATGTTTGACCATCATATGAGTTCCAATGAATGAAAGTTGGTATATGGTCACGATGTTTTCATTATGAGGGAAACACATCACTCGAAAGAGTGTGGACACCAAATCTTGCATGGCATAAAGATAGTCTCACATGAGGAGAAAATTAAAGTCCAAGGGGTTGTGGAATAGCATCACATCAATGTAGACCATTTTTCCCCCAAAGTAACAGGAAACTAGGGAAGGATCCCTAAAGGTTGACTAATCCTTCTGTTAAAAGACAACAGATTCAGATTTACTAGCTCAAGCTGAGGTCAGCCAAGATCTTGTGAAACATTCGAGGATAGGATGATAACCTAAGATCCTTCATCTATTATAGTGTTAACAATATGCCTACCACAAACCTGAACAACAATTTTGAAAGGCGTGTAAGAAGGAAGATGAGATTTTTTTAGAGCATTCCAATCAATGGTAATTGCATTGCTTAGATGGGGTGTCATTGGAATAGTAGGAATGCCCCCTTGTATGAAGGAATCTGTAGTGGCAAGAAAGACCTAAGAGACATCCTCACTCTTCAAAGGAGGAGTGGGATCAACTAATGGGGACATCGAATAAACCACTTGATGGAACAGATCGACCAAAGAGGTACTCGGATAGATCACTATGGGTTCACTCTCTAAAGTGAGAGTGGTATTGATTGACGGTGGGGTTGGATCGACCACTTTGGCTTCACTCTTCAATGGAATAATGGGATCCCCTGATGAAAGAATCATATCGGCCAGTTTATCAACTGGGTCAACTGAGGATGAAACCAAATTGACCACTTGATCAACCAGACTAACTGAGGATGGAACCAGATTGACCATTTCATCAACTAATGGCGTGTTGGGAGATATTTTATGTAATTTGTTGGAAGTTTTTGTTGAACATCAACAATATTTTTCAACAGATATGAAGCTTCATCCATGCGAGGAAAAAGGTAGGTGTGGTGCATCTCCTTATATAAAAAGCAAGGGAATTTTACTTTACCCTTCTTACTTCCAACCTGATTACTAGTCGATGGGTTTTCACTAGCATGACCTACAACGACTAATGACATGGATTGAGAGGAAACCTGAGACCACACTTCCACAACCTTGGGAATACTAGGGCATTCCTTGAGAAGATGATCACCCTTGAAAATCCTGCAAGGGAATTTGGGCTTGCAAGTTTTATATGTGATGACACCATCAACACTCCCAACATGATTCCCAAAGGCTAGTTGATTTCTTCCAACATTTCCTACAGTGGTTGGAGCATTCCTTCTTTCTTATTTTTCTTCTTCTTAATCTTTCGTTTCTTCTTCTTCTTTTCCACTTGGTTACTAGCTATAGAGATTTCACAAGGAAAAGAGGAAGAATGAGAAGAAGACCCTAAGGGTGAAGAAGGTGGAGAATCAACATGAGTTTCATGATCCGTGGATGGATTGTTTACATATGAAGAACTAGGAGCATTGACGTTCACCAGAGTGGGAAAAAAACAAACCGGTAACCAATCGTGAGACCAAGAAGTGTCAAAGTTGTGATGTAAGGTGGAGCAATATGTCCCGCAAAAGGAGAAACAAATGGTATCCCCAGAAAATGGATTCCTTCATTAGTATATCTAGGGACTAACACCATAGATACAAACTCAATCCTAAGGTTAGCTAAGAAAACAAATAACATGCACTATAAATTATAGGAAGAAAACAAAAAAAAAACAATAACTTCTCACAATGAACGTAGTAGTTGGTGATGAAATCCAACATCACGAGAACACATGAAAAGGGGATGGGATGGAGCGGATGAACCAGTTACGTTGGAAACCTACTTAACAGACTTTACGCCTTGGTTCAAATACCCTGAAGGTGAGATTTGTGGGTGACCCTCCAAGGATCCTAAGTGAGTTTGACCAACGTCTGACCCATATAGTGAAGACTCCCCTTCATTGTCATCTTGTGTATATACCCTAAGTATTATGGCCACTGGGTTACCAAATCAAAGTCAACCTCTGTGTGGTTATAATCAATAGTTGGGATTGAAAGTATGGATAGGATATCAAGTCTGAAATTCTCTAAGAGGATTGAGAACAAGAGGACCAAAAAACACTCCAGAGGACCTCGAACGGATTCGGGATTCACGAAGTTTCAAGACCAAATGAAAACAATTGATTCTCAAGAATAACCACCAATATACTAACATTCCACTACATTTGGTTAAGCCTCATAGGGGTAAGCTCCACTGCTCTCCCTCACGTGACCTTGTGTTTATCCCATGTGTGAGAGGGGGGTCCCAACTATGCTTATACGAAAATTGGATTTTCTCTCCCTATCGTAAGATTCTATGTTGATTTCAATTGCTTTGGAGAGTTCACCTCACAGCCTATTCCAAAGATCTATCCTGATCTACTGTTTATGTACAAGCCCTAAAAACAAAGGTTGCTAAATCATTTTTATTCAGCGCTTTATTTCATGGCTTGTTGGTTTACTCAAGGGTGCAGTAGTGAAAAAAATGATGTGTAAAGGACTTGACTCTAAAAAGGTGTAGAGAATGATGCAATGCAATAATTCATTTTTGATGAAAGCTAGCTAAAGCAGGGAGGGGATTTCTTTACTCGTTTATAATGACAACTAAGCACTCAACAACATGCAATCTTAATTTTCTTTTCAATGAAATGGACAACAATTCCAAATGATGAAATAAAGTTTTTGCAATCTGAAAGAAAACAACTTTCCTAAGTTACTTTTGAAAATACTCCAACAAAATTTTATGCTTTCTCTTTTTACTTTTAAAGTAAATGCAATTTGAAAGGAATTCCTTCTATATCTTTTCTTTCAATCTACAATGTGTAATTCCTTGAAAAGTAGATAAGAAGGAAAAAAAAAAATATTCAAAATTGAAACACGCAAAACTCAAGGATTTAAAATTGAAAAAAAAAGTCTTCCAAATGACTGAAAATCAATCAACACTCAAGGCAATCAAAGCAAGAGTGGGAAAACAACCAAAGAGAAATGTATCCAAACAACCTTTCAGGGAGATGCCAAGGATATATAAACTACTTGAGGAGGTAAAGGAAGACAGGTATGGTCAGACCAATGCAACAATAAGTTCAATAAGATGACATATGAGTGGCATACAGAAAGAGAGGACAATTTTTTAAGAAAAACTGCAGAAAATTTCACAAAAAATTGTAAAATTCACAGCAAGGGATCTAAGGAAGATCCAAGGTGGATATGGAATGTTAAAGAGGGCCACAAAAAACATATATGAGTGGATTTTTTTAAGGATAACTCTTCAAAAAGGGTTCTCAAGATAATGGTATCTCCCTCAAAAGGGAGACAGAGCAATCGGTTGCTCCCTGTGAAGCGAGAAAGGGAGACCAAAAAGTGTGGCCACACCTGGTTAACATAGGAGGATGGTTGGTCGCTCCCTTATAGACAAAAAAGTGCAACCATAAGATTTTGATCACTCCCTTAAAGAGAAAAAGGTGCGACCAAAGGAGGTTGGTCGCTCTATTTACACAACTAAAGGGTGACCGAACCTAGGAAATGAAAAAAGGGTGGATCTAGACGAGATATGACATATATGAGATATGGGTTTCTTCAACTACACTCAGAAAAGAGTGAGGCAATCATTGGGATGAAATAAGAGCACTTAAAAGGGTATATATATCTACAAAGAAGATTCAAATATTCAACAATCTAAGGGGATTAATAGATGGAGAAAAACTTCCCTAGTATGGTTGCCAATCTGTTGTAGGTATTGTTCACCATCCAAGAGCTAAGCTCCCTTAGGTTCTACCAGAACGTAAGACAAGAATAAAGACACAAACTAAGGATGTTCCTAGATATAATTCATACATGAAAGCAACCAAAGAAGACTAAAACCTCTCAAAGATCAAAGAAATCATGCATGGATTGACAACAGATCTAATAGTATATCATAACACATTATTACAATAATTATCTACCAATTAATACATAACTTATGTAATATCCACAAAATTTTAGAAAAATAAATTCCAAGATTGAATTTAGAAATAAATTTCTGTTTTTTGAAATTTGGATTTGGAAATAAATTTCCATTTATGGTAAATTTGAATTTAGAATTTTGGACTATGTAATTAATTATGTGACGATTGTTGGGAAAAGATTTCACTTGCCCAATTGTCTGATTTTGTTGGAGACATGTATGAGACAATTTTTTTAATAAATTAAATGTCAAAACACAAATGGAACAACCAGGTTAAAAATAACTGACTATGATTCCATGAGTGGGGAACATGTTTGAGTTAACTTAGAGCTGATTTTTACAAGTGGAAGAAGTTGAATTTGACCACTAGCATCCCCTAAAAATCAGGGATTTGTAAAGATGTGAATTTCCCCAAGGAGGGAAAGGAATGGAAAGACATAGGCACAAGATATATACAACATATGAGGGAGGCAAGACGTTGCTTAGTATGTTGGGGATTAAGAATTGTTTGTTGTTATGAGCAAACATGGTGTGAGAAAAAATATTTTTCTGATCTGTTGATGGTGACAATATCTAAGGAGGATAATTCAGTTCGCCCTTATGGACTCATGCTCCGGCTAGGGGGTGATTAGAAAAAGTAATCGTGGTTGTTCCGTTCTATGGTTGGGTGGAATGAGGTTGTTCCATTTGTTTCCCATCATCATATTTTTCAAATATGTATCTCATTTGTGTAGTCAAATTGTTGATGTTATGCTATTGATGTTTTATTATTGATATTATATAGTTGATGTCTTATCTTATATCATCATACTTAGAGGTAAAATCTGGTGAAAGAAATGTGTAGCCATATTAGTTGGTATGGGTTGCCACTGTGTAAAATACATAATTTGTCAATTTACAAAAGAATCTTATACAATAGGGAATAGGTCACTTGACAAAAATAGATATACATATTTATTACCATCAATAGATCAAAGATCAAAATGTTAGAGTTTGAGTTCCTTAAACACCATAACCCCATAGGTAGTCGAAAGAGAGATTTAAAGGAGTATTTAAAAGTGTCTGTGAGTGTGTGTATGGACTGGTGGAAGATGGAACCTGAATACCTTTTGTGAGTAGGCTAATCTCCTCACCAAGTGCACTGTCCTTTTTCTTCCAACTTGCAAAAGAGTAAGAAATAGTATTAGTAAATATCTTTTGTACAAACATTAAAGAATGAGATAAATAAAAGAGTCAAAGATTACTTATCTGAGATCCCAATTCAATATCAAAGGGTCATCGTTGCCTTGAAAATTAGTCGATCCACGACCTAGGAGGGGAGGTGGGTGTGGAATACATCTGATGGGATCCCTCACAAGACAAAGGGACCCATCATCATTGTGTAAACATGAAAAAACTAATTACTTGTACAAGCAATGGAAAATATAAATACAATTCTAGGTTAAGTTTTGTTTTGATATCCCGTAGGTTACAAATTAAAAAGAACATATTTATAAAATTTAAAACTAAAATCAAGGAACGAGTTTCCAAAAAACAATTTCGAATACCAATCCCATATAGAAGACCAAACCACACTCTAAGGAGATTAACTTGTTAAAAACAAATTTATCTTTTCGCACAGATGAAATTTCGTCAAGTTAGGGCTTACAGTAAAGAAAGTATGCAAATTTAAATAGTGAGAGAGGCGAACAGAAATGCAATGCGGAATAAGTTATATATTTGAGCTAAACATAATAAGAAGTTAAATCATGAAACACCATAGAGGCACAAAGGAGGCGATATGGGTGTACAAATATTTACAATGATCCTTTAGAATTGAATCATGTTAAACACTTCCAAAAACACTGTGATTTCGTATTCACCAGATGAAGGGTAAATGATTGAACACCTCGTCTATGGCCAAACAAGAATACCCTGTATGTCAAACAGAGGTGTCGCATGCAATTTTGTTTTATCAGAAATATAAACGTATTTAATTATAACTGTCGAGATAAGATTAAAAGGGCATGGCTGAAATAGATGTGGGTGTTTAACAGAGACAACGCATGTTTTCCTTCTCGATAAGGATATTATTTATCCATGAATTTCATGCAAGAGGCATTTCTTTCAATGAATAAGGGTTTCAACCTTACCATATAAATTACAAAGTGCAACTACAAATTATATTCACATAGTTAAAGAATCGAAGTCCGAAAACATATCCACTAAGCATTTGGAACTATAAAGGATACGGTCGGGTGTTAAATGTAAGGTTTTTTTTTGTTTGTTTGTTAATGTGGCCAAACCTATTGGCATTGGGATTAACCTGTGGCTTGAGAAACTGTGACTCAGGGGCATCTAAGCCGTCAAAATCACCCGGGGATTGCACCTGGCCTGAGCCACACCAACCCTTAACATGGTTGGATTTTTTTGTCCTCACAGGTTTTGAATCGGTGAATTTTCAACATGGAGTGGCTTAACAACAGACTCCATCACCGACTGTCTTACACCTCAGGGACAACTAGGATTTTCTCTCCTACTACAGTCCTCCACTCTACGAACTGAGCTAAAGTTGGACGATGTTAAATGTAAGGGTTAATACAATAAGCTTCATGGACTAAATCCAGGTCTGGAATTGCCAGAAATTCCAACAAATTTACTACAATCAATATCAACCTTCACCCAGGTCTTGTTATTACAGTGTATCCTTACACAGTAGCCCCAGACAAAGATCGCAGGTCTTTTTACCCTGTGTAGTCTAAAAACCCGTGTGAATAAATATTACAAAGAGTATTCATGTTACACAAAAACTAATTTCTCATATAATGCATGATGCATAGATAGTGGAGAAAACCCATAGAGAATACTTATATACTGAAACTAGTTTCTCAGAGAATGCACGATGCATAGACAGTGGAGAAAACCCACAGAGAGTATGTTATGTTTATATACACAAGGGAAACTATCCTTCAAAGAGTATTCAATACTTAGAGTTTTATTTTCACAGAGAGAACATGTCGCCGAGATAGAGAGGGTATTCCACAAAGAGTATTGGGTGTATTTATACAAAGAAAATTATTCCACCGAGAGTATATATTACACCAGACATCGAATGTTTCTGTGGAGAAACTTCATAGAGACGAATACTTTCTCCAGGGATGAATTCCATAATAGAGTCAAGTGATAACACTAGTTGTGAAGCATAAATAGGGAAATGACCAAGCAAAATGAGACTCAAGAGAATAGTTACAAAGACAGTAATGGCACCTCGAATCCCTGGATGATGGGGAGGAGTGTCGGGTACACCACCCCACTCCTGGCCATGTGATTTATCTAAAGTGTCGAGCCCACAGTGGGAAATTCACTATAGTGTAATGCCTAGAGGGCACTAGGTTGGTCATTCCTCCATTAATGGACCCTTCTAGAGTAAATTCCAAGAAAAAAAATTCATCCTAGGTCCAAACCAGACCTGGAATCCACCTATTTCCGTTATCAAAGTCACTTAATTGCTGGAGTAGACAGGTAACCAAAGGTCGGGTGGACTTTAACTGCGCACTGGTAACTTCTTGCATAATCTCTACTATATATTGTATGCTACTTTAAACATATACAATTGAGAGTGATTAGTATGGTAGGTTATTTACCCTAGCGCATGCACTATGGTCTATAATGGTCATGTCTCCTAGTCCGCTAGGGTCATAACATTATAGTTATAGTTTCTTACATGAAGATTTTACATAAGTAAATATTTATATTCATATCATAGTTTATAACAATTGGTATGGCCAACATGGGTATGATGCAACCTCATTATATTATGCAATAGAATTTATATTGTGGACTTGATAGTCCTAGTTAACTTTTTAACAATGTGATTAGATGTGAGACTTTAAGTACAGTAGTAGGATATCATAGATTAGGAGTTAATCTAATGAAAATGCCATGACATTATAGTACAAATAAGTTTTTATTGGACATTAAACCTCATATAGATCCTTTTAGGATGGTTAGTCCAACAGAGTGAAAATTTTATGCACATAAACAATGACTTAGATTTATAAGGAAATATATTCTTGTGTCATGAATAGTTTTCGATGAATTATAAGTGTTAATTTCCTAATCAATTTTTTTTTGTTTTTTAGTGAAATTTGGGGTTCATTACATATGGTATCAGAGTTCTAGGTTACAATGCTTGGACCTCATGGAAACACCGTAATTTTATTTTTGTTTTCTTGAAAGAAAAACGTAACGAACACATTTACTGTTACAAATAGAAAAACAATTTGTCTATTGTGAAAATGTTGGAACATAATGAAGAAGGGGAAATACCTGAAGGGAATAAAAAACTAGAACTTCTTAGAGACCCGGAACATAACAATGAAGGGAGTTTATCCACTCAAGTCTTGGAAACGATGTGAAACATCATCTTGGAATTACAAGGATTTAAAGAAGATAACGAAAAGTTGAAGAAAGAATAGGAAGACCAGTTGGAAATAAATGAAATGCTTCTACACAGTATAGTAACAAATAAGATTCCAAAAGACAATGAAAAAGAGGAAGAGGTTCAAAAAAAATCCTCTAAGAACTCTGGTCATGAAACAAAAAAAGAGGATAGTTCTTCTGAAGACACACATGAAAGAAAACAAGGCATCTACGGGAAGAAAATGAAAACAGGTGGACCACCTAGAAGGTGATTTCAAAAACATAAAACCATCCACCTTCGATGGAGAATCTAAGACTGGTGAGGAAGATGAAGCATGGTTGTTAGACATTAAGAAATACTTTCAGTTTTATAATTACTCTAGTGATATGAAGGTTAGAATGACCATCTATAACATAAAAGTAAAATCTAGTATATGGTGGTAAGGCTTGAAATCAGCCAAGGGATTGAAAGAAAAATGAATGGAATGGTCAAAATTCAAAAAATATTTCAAGAAGCAGTACTTATCATAAAGTTATTACGAAATAAAAACTAATGAATTTTACGAACTGCAACTCCAACAAATGACCATGGACGATTTGATAAATAAATTCCTAGATCTGTTGAGGTTTGTACCATACATCAAGGAGGAAAAAGTACATATACAAAGGCTCTTGAGATGTCTACCTCAGTCGTACAAGGACATAATTGAATTTTAAAATCCTAAGTCTTTAAATTAAGTGTTTAGAAAGACTCAAATGTGCTATGATCAGTACAAACAAAGATATGAAGTTCCCAAGGCATGGAAAGACAAGAAAGAAGATAGAATGAATCAATGTAAAAAAGGCTTCCAACCAGCCCCTTTCTGTGACATGGAAAACGGTTTTCAAAGGAAGGATTATCATTCTAACATAGAGAATTCCCAAGAGGGGAATAAACCAGTTAATCTAGGATTCAAGAAAGTTTGGGACATCCCCAGGGAACCATTGAAATGTTGGGAGTGTGGAGTACCCCACCTGAAGAGAAATTGTCCACGCTTAAATCCCACAATGAGAAATTCAGTCCATAACCTTCAAGAGGCTTCAATAGTTGGAGACATTGGTAGAAGCGGGCATAAAATCAATGCAACTCTAGTTGGTAGACAAGCAGATCACCAATCCACTATTGTGGAAGTTGAAGGTAAAATTCATTCCCACAATGTTTCTATACTAATTGACCCAGGAGCTAGTCAGACTTATATTACTCCATATTTAGTAGAATTGAACAAGTTAAATAAGGTAAAGCATGCTAAGTCCTCGTTAGTAAAAATAGCAGCAGGGACCAAAAGAAAGGTAACATATTTTATTTATGATTGTGAACTCAACATAGATGATCAAAATACAAAGTTAAATATGAACATATTACCTTTGGGGTATTATGACATAATTATTGGAATGGACTGGTTAGATGAACATAAAGTAATATTAAATTGTTACGAAAAGTCATTTGTGTATAAATATGAAAATAACATAGTTAGAACAATACAAGGAATGAGAAAAATAGTTTATGTTAGGCAAATATCAACAATGCAATCTAAGAAATGTATGAACAAAGGTTTCCAAATTTATGTTGTACAAGTAACTAATCTCCTAAGGGAAGAAATCAAACCAAGTTAAGAAGAATTTGAAGTCCTACATGGTTTCAGAGATGTATTTGTAGATGAAATATTGGAACTACCTCCAAGGAGAGAGATAGATTTCTCTATCGATCTACTACCTGGATCTTCCCTGGTATCCAAGGGACCTTATAGAATGAGTCTATACGAATTAACCGAACTGAAAATCTAGTTACAAGAACTCCTAGATAAGGAATATATCAGACCAAGTGTTTCACCTTAGGGAGAAACAATTTTATTTGTTAAGAAGAAAGATGGAACTTTGAGACTGTGTATTGACTATCAACAACTGAATAAAATGACGATTAAGAATAAGTATTTGTTACCTAGAATTAATGATCTCTTTGATCAGGTTGGAGGAGGAAAGATATTCTCTAAGCTAGATTTAAGGTATGGTTATCAGCAAGTCAGGATAAAGGATGAAGATATAAATAAAACAACATTTAGAACATGTTATGGACACTATGAATTTGTAGTGATTTCATTCGGACTTATTAATGAACCAATTTTTTTTATGTAGTTGATGAATAGTATATTCAGTCGGTATCTAGATAAGTTCATGTTGGTTTTTATCGATGATATTCTAGTTTACTCAAAAACAAAAGAAGAACATGAAGAACATCTGAAAATAGTATTGCAGACTTTAAAAGAACATAAGTTGTATGCTAATTTTGAAAAGTGTGACTTCTACCAAAGAAAGATACAGTATTCAGGACACGTAATATCCAAAGATGGTATTGCAATTGACCGAGAAGAGATAAAATCCATTATAGAATGGCCTATCCATAAGGATGTAGTAGACATAAGATCATTTATGGGAATTACTGATTATTACCAGAGATTTATCAAAGGATTTTACAGAATCACGTATCGTATTACATCACTACGGAAAAAGGGAATAAAATTTATTTTGTCACAAAAGTGTCAGGACAGCTTTGATAAACTAAAAAGACTGTTAACTACAACAATTATCCTAAAGGTAGTAGAACCCGATAAAGAATTTACAGTTTGTGTGGATGCAAGGAAAGAGGGATTGGGAGGTGTGCTAACACAAGTTGGACACGTCATCTATTATGAATCATGTAAATTGAAAGAAATTGAACGGAATTATGTGACTCACGATTTAGAATTAGCTTCCATAATTCATGCATTAAAAATGTGGTGACATTATTTAATGGGAAGAAAATTTATGTTACTAACCAACAACAGTGGGGTAAATAATTTTTTCAATCAACCATATCTCAATGCAAGACAAGCAAGATGGTTGGCCTTCTTAAGTGATTTCTATTTTGAGGTACGACGCATCAAGGGTAAAAAAAAGGCGGCAGATGCATTAGTTCGAAGGACAGGTGGACTCTATGAAATAATTATAAGGAAGGAAAAAAATGATATTGAACAAAGGATAAAATTTGCAAGCAATAATGACGGAAATTACATCCAAACTGTTGAAAAATTGCAAGGAAACGCATCAAATACAAACAAAACATATCTAAGTATAGATAAAAATGGGTTGTTGAGGTTCAAAAACAGGTTATATGTACCTAGCTCCACTGAATTAAAGATGACCATTCCTAATGAGATTTAGAAAAAGTTGTATTATGGTCATCCAGGATACCAGAAAATGATAACAACCTTAAGGAAACAGTTTTATTGGCTTAACATGAAAAATGAAACAACTCAATATTTGTCTAAATGTTTAGATTGTTAGCAGGTAAAAGTCGAACATCACCATCTGGCAGGTTTGTTACAACCTCTTCCTATACACAAATGGAAATGGGAAATTATCTCGATGGACTTCATCACAAGTTTTCCTAAGACTCAAAGACAAAATGACTCAATTATGGTAGTGATTGATAAACTAAGAAAATCATCACATTTTATACCTGTGAAATCTACTTACAAAGAAATTAATATCACTGAAAGTTTTATGAAATAAATATTTATATTTCATGGAATTCCTAAGATGGTGATTTCGAATAGAGATGTCAAATTTACGTCCAATTTTTGGAAATAATTGTTTGCAAGTTTGGATACTGAATTGAATTTCAGCACAATCTACCATCCACAATCGGATGAGAAAATAGAATGAACAAACCAGATTATCGAAGACATATTGAGAATGTAAGTAATAAAAAAACCAACTAAGTGGGAGGAGTACCTATTTAGTTGAGTTTGGTTACAATAACAGTTATCAAAAATAAGCTAAGATTAGTCCCTTCGAAGTATTATACGGAAGGAAATGCACAACCCCAATTAGTTGGGATAATCCAGTTGATAGGATTATGGTGGGACCAAAAATACTCCAAGAAATGGAAAGAATGGTAAAAAGGGTACAACAAAAGTTTAAATAGGCCCAAGACCGACAGAAAAGCTATGTAGATCTAAAAAGAAGACATCGGGAATTTCAAATTAGGGAACATGTATATCTAAAAGTCAAAGTGAGAAGGATCTCTCTAAATCTAGGAAATTGTTCCAAGTTGGCACCAAGGTTTTGTGGCCCCTTCGAGATTTTAACTCGAATCTGACCCGTGGGATATCAACTAGCACTTCCTACAAATTTAAAAGTTTATAACGTTTTTCATGTTTCATTATTGAAAATATATATTCATGATCCTACTCACATCATTGATTGGAACATGGTGCAGGTGGAACCAAAAGGTGAGTTCCAAGTGGAACCTATGTGTATTCTGGACAGGAAAGAAACAATACTTCGAAATAGAGCCATCACCCAGGTAAAATAGCAATGGAAGCACTTTAGTTCTGAGGAGGCCACTTGGGAGTTGGAAGATGATACGTTGAAATCTTATCCAATCCTATTCTGACAGATGAATGAACACTAAGGATAGTGTTTTACTTAAGGGGGAGAGGATGTAATATCCTCAAAATTTTAGAAAAACAAATTCCAAGATTGAATTTAGAAATAAATTTATGTTTTTGGAAATTTGGATTTGGAAATAAATTTCCATTTATGGAAAATATGAATTTAGAATTTTGTATTATGTAATTAAATATTTGATGACTGTTGGGAAAAGATTTGACTTTCCCAATTGTCCTCTTTTGTTGGACACATGTATGAGACAAACTTTTTAATAAATTATAGGATGGAAGACAAATGGAACAACCAGGTTAAAAATAGTTGACTATGATTCCATGAGTGGGGAACGGGTTTGAGTTAACTTAGAGCTAATCTTTACAAGTGGTAGAAGTTTAATTTGACAACTAGAAGCCCCTAAAAATCTAGGATTTGTAAAGCTGGGAATTTCCCCAACGAGGGAAAGGAATGGAAAGATCTAGGCACAAGATATATACAACATATGTCGGCGGTAGGATGCTACTTAGTATGTTGGGGATTGAGAATTCTTTACTGTTATGAGGACATATGGTGTGAGGAAAAACATTTATCTGATCTTTTGATGGTGACAATAACTAAAGAAGATAATTCATTTCTCCCTTATGGACTCATGGTTAGGCTAGGGGATGATCAGGAGAAGTAATCGTGGATGTTTTGTTCTATGGTTGGGTGGAACCTGATTGTTTCATTTGTTTCCCAACATCATCTTTTTTTAGATATGTATCTCATTTGTGTATTCAAATTGTTGATGTTATGTTATTGATGTTATACAGTTGATGCCTTATCGTATATTATTATACTTAGAGGTAAAATATGGTGAAAGAAATGTATAACCATATTAGTTGGTATGGGTTTCCACTGTAT
>SNQJ01S0033107.1:57080-83958 GCA_010110895.2 Picea sitchensis | reverse complement strand
CGGGATACCTATGGACTAGACACCTGTTGGAATCTTCAAAGAAATATCAGGATGAGATTGATAAAATGTGGGCCCTCGAACCCACTTCAATCTCGAATTTGGTTTCCTTGTTGTCACCTGATCAGAATTTGTGAATTTGTGTAGCGTATCACTGTTGAGATTTTCAAAAATATAAACTGTTATCAAGGCTCGTAAATTCAAGATATGGTAAGAAAATTTAACTAACTACTGGCACTAAAAACAAGGAACATGAAATGAGTCATGGAAATCATGACTTGAGGTGGAAGTATGACGAACTGGATAGGTGCTACGAAACTGCCTGATGAGTAGGCAGTGTCTCCAATTCAAAAAATGATTAGATAAGTAAGCGAGGATGATGAGGCATGCCTATGAGGTCATGAGTGAGGAGAGAGGAGTGTCACATCAGTCTAATCATGGGAGGGATTGACCTAGGGACAAGTCATGAAAGGGACCAAAAAATAAGACATGAGCTAAAATGGTTCAAGGATCAAAAACCAATTTGAGGATCAAACTAAAGCTAAGACTCAAAAATTTAATCATCTAAGGGGTCCTACCAAACATAAATTTTAAAGGGATGAGACTTTAAAAGAAAATTTAAAATCTAAGGCTTAAAAAAGGATTGAAAACAAACTAAAAGACCCAAGGCAATTTAGTGTGATAACATTGGCTCCACAGGGGATGGCATGCCCCCTACGGGCTGCCAAGAATGAGTAGATACAATGCCTTATCCTAAGGCTATGGGGTCAATTATTGAAATAAAAATAAAAAAGAGAATGATATTTACAATGATATGAAGAGCCACTCAAGGCTCAAGCAAAGTACTTTTTCAGAAAATGCCCATTAACAGGGCCACCAAAACCCTCTTCATTCTCCATATTCTACAACTTGAAAGTGTTATTAGAGAATACCTCTAAGATTTTGAAAGTACCGATCCATAAAGATTCAAATTTACTGTGCTTGCCTTTATATTTCTTCGATGCATCCCACTTGTGCACCATATCATCCAATTGAAATTCCCCTTTGTTCACCTTTTTGTCGAAAGCCTACTTGATCTTCAGTTGATGGTCAACTGCTTTGTCTACAAGTTGCTCCCAGGTATGCTGCACTTCAACCAGTTGTTGAATCCTTCTGATCATATGATCAGGTTCCCCTTGATAATCTTGGAAGAATTTTTCCACAGGTAAGGCAAGTTGAGAAGGAAAAACTGCCTCAACTTCGTACACCAGCTGGAAAAGGGAAAGTCCCAAGGACCTTTTCACTGTCACTCTATCAGCCCATAGAGAAAATTTGAGTTTTGAATCCCATGCCTTTTTGTTATCCTCTAACATCTTTTTAATGATCTTTATAATTCTTTTATTCGAGGATTCCGCAAGCCCGTTTCCCTGTGGATAGTAAGGGGTGGAATGAATCAAAGTGATCCCAAACTGTTCACAGAATTGAACTAATGGTTTAGCCTTGAATGATATAATGTCCTTGTAGCAATTGCAATTTTCCAATGTAGAAATGACTTTAGGACCTTTATCAGTTATCTCAGCCTGTTGATTTTCTGAACATGAGTGGATGAAATTCACCCCCAATGCTGAGAAATTTGATTCAACCAGGAGCTTGGCTAAACCGTGGCCTTTAACCAATTTTGTGGGCCTAATATCCAAATCAAATTCAAGTAGTTTAGCAATCCACTTGCTTCGTTTTCCATCTATATCAGGCTGAATAAGAATTTCTTTTACGACAGTTGATGGGACATAAGCAATAAATCTTGAATGCAGGACATAAACTCTGAAGGACTTAAGATATTTAACCAATGCATAGGCTTGTTTTTCCATGATGTCATACTTTATCTCAACATCTCTCAATTCCCTACTGAAAAAGGCAATGGGATGCTCTAAGCCTTCAACATTCTTCTGCAATAGGACTGCTACTATTGTATCAAAAGAGGCAAAAGAAAAAATAAGAAAGTCCTTGGAGTAGTTGGTATGACAAGAACCGGGGCTTCAGTAAAGGATTTATTTATTTGATCAAAAGAATCACGGGCCTCAACTATCCATTTGATTTCACTATCCTTCCTCAGCATGGCTGTGATATACTTAACTAACTCAGCAAAATTTGACACATATCTTCTCAAAAAAATGATTTTTCCCAGAAACGATTGTACCTCTTTTTTAAATCTAGGAAGTGACAAAGTTTGTAAAGCCTCAACCTTGCTAGAATCAATCCTTACCCCTTCATCTGACACGATATGCCCCAATAATTTTCCTTCTTTCATGGAAAACAATGATTTTTTTGGATTCAAAGAGAGGCCAAATTTTTTGCATTTCAAGAAAACCTTTCTTAAATGATCACAATGTTCCTTATCATATTGATAATACACAGTTATGTCGTTGAAATAGATAACAAAAAACTTATCCTTTTCTCCAATAAACGCTATGTCCATAGCTCATTGAAAAATTCCCCCTGCATTCATCAAACCAAAGGGCATCTTGGCGTACATAAATGTACCACAAGGAGTCGTAAAGGTCGTCTTCTCCCTGTCTTCTGGAAAAACAGAGACCTGATTGTATCCGAAAAATCCATCAACCATAGACATCATGGCTTCTCCTGTCACCTTCTGTAATATGTGTTGCATCTTAGGTAAAGGATAATTATCCTTCTTTGAGCTTCTGTTCAGATTTCAGAAATCAACACAAAGTCTGATTTCCCCATTCCTTTTTCTTACTGGGACCAAATTGGCCACCCATTTAGAATACCTCAAAGGAATGATCATTTTTTCATCTAAACGCTTCTTAACTTCTTTCTCCATGACAAGCAACAACATAGGATTGATTTGCCTCAACCTTTGCCTGAAGAGTTTGGTGTTTTCTTTAATGTGATCTTGTGCTCTATTATGCTTGTGTCATAAGTTCTGAGATCTTCATAAGTCCAAGAGAATACATCAACAAATTATTTCAACAACTTAGTATATTCTACCCTCTACCCTTCTCTCTCTCTATTTCTAGGATCTCTAGGAAAGATTTGGGGAGCATTATTCGGTCTCCTGTAGTTACCTTTGTTATCATTGTTTTGATCATTTCTATATGTCTGTTTCCCTTCTGATTTTAATTTCTCAATTTTAGTGGAAAGAGATTTTACTAATTTGGTCATCTCATCTACTTGAGAATGGACAACAAGGGAATTAGAAGTTGAAGCTTCAACTCTATTTTTTTTCCTATCCCTATCATATCCCCCCATGAGCTTATATGATGAAACTATGTTGGATTCTACCTCTAAGGCAACGTCTTGCATATGAACCAAGGAAGGTGACCTTATTTCTCTCAAAAGGAGGAAGAATTCAGAATCAAATGCACTGGCATAAGTGATTTTTTCAATGGTTTCAGTGGGTTTGATCTCATCAGGGATCTTCTTGTACATTTTGTTAAATATTTTAGAAAATTCAGAGACAGACTCTCCTTCCTTCTTTTTCAAAGATCCAAATTCAGCGATGTAGTACAAAAAAACATTTTTTTCACCCCAATGCCTCAATAAGGCTTCATCCAATGTCTCAATATTAGTAATGGATCCAGGGGCCAGACCCCTAAACCACTTCCTAGCCTCACCAAAAAGGATTTGAATGAAAACCCTCATCCAAACATCTTCATTTTCAATATTTTGGTTATCTGCATAGCTGTAGAAAGCATCAAGATGTTTCAGTTGTTACATCTTCTTCTCCCTTGAACTAAGGCATGTATTTCAAATCATATCTAGGAGGGAGAGAATTCACTGGCTGAGGTAAGACTAGAGGAGCATATCTTTCAACCACTATGGCATCCATCCTATTTGCAAGGGGGTTAACAACTGCCATTTGATTTTGGATCCTCGATGAACAAGGAGGAGAAGGAGACTTGGCTATGTGTATATTAAGAGAAGAAAGAACGGATGAAGGGGTAGTTTCAATCTTCACAACAACAGGCTAAGTCTTGGAAGAGGATGGTAAGGTCTGAGAGGGAGATGAAGTTCCTACTTCTCTGGCAACAAAATGTTTAACAGAAAGAGGTGTAGCAAAACCTAAAGTAGGGAAATCTTCAAAACTATCAAGACTGAAACACTTCTCAATATTAGGGGAAGAGAATATATCAATGTTTTTTTTCTTTCAATTCATTTTCAAAGGAAGAGTATTCAACAAGAATCTCTTCAAAATCAAGTTTTCTAGATACTTCAACAGAAGATAAAGGAAGCTTACTTGATAAAACAACTGGAGTATCAAGAGTGGAATCGGGCACATGACTAGAAGCACTTGTAGCAACAACATGAAAACATTTTTTAGAATCTTTTCCCTTCTTGATTATCTTCTCTGGGTCAGCCTCAGGTGGAACCAAAGGTAGCTCTGGATTTGATCTCATATGTCTGTCTTTAGGTGCCAGAGTTGAAACAATGGAGTTGCCAGGAGCAGGCTGCAATCTTCAAATACTGAGTTCTAATGCACCTTTAGAACTAGAATATTGTGTCATTTTAATCCCAAGGAAAAGTCTTCAAATTGTTCCCCAGCAGTGACGCCAAGAATGTTAGAACTAGGAGTCACCTTCAAATTGCATGGAAGGCAAACCCAATATCCATCAAGTTATAAGTGAATGTAAGGGTTTTTAAAGGGTCAAATGGAAAAGGACTCAAATGATAATGTTCTAACTCAGATAACAGGGCTAGCATGCACTAGCAATAAAGGTATTGACTAACTTCAATCAATATTTTGGGAGTAAGTATAAATAGAGGGAACACTTGAATGAGAGAAGTGTAGGGGATTCTTTAAACATCAGGTCCACAAAGCCTAAGGAGGAAATTTTCTTAACACAAGATCTTCTTGAACTGAGAAACTAAGGAAGCTAAATAAACATCATGATAACATAATGATCAAACATTCATCATAACATCACCACAATCATTCATGTGAATCATTCAAAGCATGAACAATTAGCATCAGAAGAAAATAAGTTGAAAGAGAAGCTGATTTCTATTAGTCAAAAAGTCTTAAGTCCAATACATCACTAGATCATAGTTACTTCATCAAAATATTACAGTATAAGGGAGAATTTCTCAACCATACAAACCTACTAAAGCAATTGATCTATCTATTTATAACAAAAAGGGAGGCAACAACTGGAGGTACGAGCTGTCCTCCTTCCCTTGAAAAACTCTAAACATTTATTTTCTCTAACAACTTATCCAACCACCTATGTTACAAAATAGGAAAATGTTGGTGACTAATCCAACTGAACTTCAAACTGAATTGATTCCCTCTTGTTGCGCAGTTCCTTGTTTGGCATGTGTGTTTCAAAGCATGTGGTTGTCTTCATGATGCCAGGTGTTGCTTCTTAAAAATCTCCATCATCAATTTATCTAAAAGTTGTTAGCTTGTTCCTCCTAGATCCTTGGTGTTTGTTGGCATCTTCCTTGGGTAGCAAATATGGGTAGCGCACTACAAGGAGAAAAGGTAGTGCATGTAGGTAGCATCACTGTGCTGCATATGTGTAAAGACTCTGCTCTCTGTGCAATATTAGGTAGCGCCTGTAGGTGGTGCCCCTGTGTTGTGCCTATGTCAAAACCTTTACCCTCTGTGAAATATTTGGTAGCGCCACTTACTCTGCGCCTGTATGTCAACTCTATTCTCTACCAAATATCAGGTAGCTCCACTTACATTGCGTATGTGTCCAGGTTTAGGTAGCATTGCCAAAAATGCAGTTCCTTCAACCTTGAATATGTGCTGAGAAATTTGTGGTCTTTCATGATGACAAAACCATTTTACTTAGGTGCCTTGACCGTACAATAGGTAGTTCCCTTTACCACTGGGGGAAGCTAGCACTTAGAAAAAACTCAAAACCCAGATATTTAAATGCTTAGAATCCTGTATAGATGGCAGCGATAATATTTTCATATTAGTTAACCCTCCCCAAAAGGGAACATCTTAAAAAATGGGGCTTACCTTTTACCAGCTATTTTGTCATTTTGACATTTAACCTCACACTCCTTCTCGTAGAAAAAGGATCTTCAATTGACATAGCAGAATTTTTCTTCTTAGCATTGGCAGGCTTCCTCTGTGTAGTTTTTCTCTCCTTAGCTGTTGGTTTTTCATCCTCAATGGAAGCTTCAACCAACACTTGTAAATTTCTTTGGGCTACCTCATCTTGAACTCAACTCAAACTTTAGATTCCTATTCTGAGACTGAAAGCCTCTGTTTTACCTGTAAATATTCTTTAACTCTCTATGAAGGGGGTAGGCCTTTCTTGCTGCAAACCTTTCCAAGTCAAGGGTGTGATAGTAGCCATCCATGAGCTCTTTCATTTGAGCCAAGTTGACCTTATCTTCTGATTTAAGACGAACTATTTCTTTTCTTGCATATCTAAGCTACTTGATAAGTCTTTTATAGGTCTACCTATCAGGAGGAACAATGGCATGTACAGTCGCACTAGGATTTTTCTCAGAATCATCTTCCTCCTGCATGGGAAGTGTCTTGTCTACCTCATCATGTTCCTTGATGGATTTACTTTTATTATTCTTTCTCAGCAAAGGGGTTTCATCTTTTCTTGCAACATGCTTCTCAATGTCTTTCTCAGAGGTTTCATATTTTCTCTCCAAAGTTCTTTTAGTACCTTTACCTTTCTATACAGGGGCTTCTTATTTTTCTTTCATAGAATTTTCAATGATTTTTCCCTTCTTATTTTGAATAGGGGCTTCTGGTAGGGACTATTCTTTGAAAACCTCCTTAGGAATTGATGACCTTGTGAAATGTCTTTTACCCTTAATTTTGACTGCTGGAGGAGAAGAGGGAAAGAGAAGCTTCTTCCCTTTCTTGGATGCATATTTTCTAGAAGAAGGCACCTCTTCTAACCTTGGTGGAGGGGGTGGTGAAAAATCTCTATGTGGAGAAGGACAAACTTCTTCCTCAGCTTGTGTGACCTGTTTGCTGATCTCTAAAACTTGAGCAGGGGATATGCCCTTTCTCTTCCTGTTGGTCCCTTCTTTAGTTGCACTGGTGGGTGACAAAGGAATTGCCCACTTTGATTAGGATTTGGTGCTAGATCTAACTTGAAATGAGAGGTAACAACAAAATTCTCCCATGAAATCTCTTTCTTACCCAATTCCTCAGAGACTAGCATTCTGATTAATCCAAAGTGGAAAAGGCTAGAATCCACATCTTTAGATTTGGCTTGTATCTTGTCTAACATCTTACCTAAAATCCTCAACAAGTAATAGGGAATATTCCTCTGAACCTTACCAGTAAAATGAAGAAAAATCCTTATATGGTACCGGTACAATGTGTTAAATCTCCCTTCAGAAGTAAAATATCTTTGTATGATCTTCAATAATCTGTCAAATTGTTCAATGAACTAACTCCTTGGCATACTTTTGGACAAATCAATGGCTTGATATTCAGTTTTAAAAAGATATTTTGAATAGGATGAACTCAAATCCATGGCTTTGAACCACTTTTCATGTGTAATGGGGATCCCTGTTGTAGCTGAGATAGAGGCTTCAGTCACCTCTGCATGTTCTAACACAAAGAGAGGCACCCTACTCTTTGAAAGGCCTCTCTTTCCATGGGCTATGTATAAAAAAAATGCATGTCCATCGGTTTTGTCCTAACCACCTTGCAACCTTTGTGTGTCTTCCTCAATTGAGGAGTCTCCATAGCTCAGAATGAGGGCATTTAAAAGGCTTAAGGGATGGTAATGATCAGGAAGGCTTTGAATTGGGCTTAAGATATAAGGCTGACCCTTTTGGACATATTGATGCTAGTAGGCCAAGATCGATTTTAGGAATTAAACCCTTATTCTTGTACAGGTATTCTGGAGTGTAAACAGTGAGGGGGTAATCCAAAATTGGCCTTATTAAATTGAGTAAAAACACCAAACTCTGAGGTGAAAGGAAGCAAAGAAAACAAAGAGGGTTTGAGGAGCGCCTCTAAGTAGCACAATGCATACACAGAGGATAGGCTATTTATAGGCTTGCAATCTGAATGACTGAGGCAAGCATCAATAAACTGAATTAGACGCAGGAAATGAAGATACAGGTCAGGAAAAGAAAAAACACTAGGCTATCATGAAAATATGAGTCCCTTACGACTGTGCAAACTTGGCCAACCAAAACCCGAGATAAAATTTCTTATGAAAATTAATATGTAGAGGGGGGGAAACACGGGATACCTATGGATTAGACACTTGTTGGAATCTTCAATGAAATCTCAAGATGAGATTGCGAAAACTTCAGCCCTCGAACCCACTTCAGTCTCAAATTTGGTTGCCTTGTTATCACCTGATCAGAACTTGTGAATTTGCGCAGCACATCACTGTTGAGATTTTTAAAAATATAAACCACTACCAAGGCTCGTAAATGCAAGATATGGTAAGAAAATTTAACTTACTGTTGGAACTGAAAATAACGGACATGAAATCAGTCGTGGAAATCATGAATTGAGGTGGAAGTATGATGAACTAGATAGGCGCTACAGAACTGCCTGATGAGTAGGCAGCGTTTTCAATTCAAAAAATGATTAGATAGGTAAGCGAGGATGATGTGGCATGCCTATGAGGTCATGAGTGAGGAGAGAAGAGTGTCACATCAGTCTAATCATAGGAGGGATCAACCTAGGGAAAAGTCATGAAAGGGACCAAATAATAATCCATGGGCTAAAATGGTTCAAGGATCAAAAACCAATTTGAGGATCAAACTAAAGCTAAGACTCAAAAATTTAATCATCTAATGGGTCCTACCGAACATAAATTTTAAAGGGATGAGACTTTAAAATAAAATTTAAAATCTAAGGCTTAAAAAAGGATTGAAAACAAACTAAAAGACCCAAGGCAATTTAGTGTGATAACAACGTGTGCACGCGGGCAATTTATCTTATGCCCATGTGTACATACGTGTTTTGCTTGGACATCTCGCGTACACTCAGGGCTGACCTTTTTAAAGGTCAGCACCCCCCCAAAAAAAAAGAAATGCGAAAATGAAAGATGGAAATGAAAGAGAGGCTAGTGTGTACTTACTTGGTCCAAACGGAAGTTAGTTTCGTCGACTGAAGCTCCCATAATCAACTATTTCGGCAAAGGGTTTTTTTTTTACTTTTGGTCAATTCTCAATTTACAATGGTGATAATGAGCTGTCAGCTTTATATTTATAGACTTTTTGGCCCCTTTTTGTCATTTTTTGGACCCTTTTTGTCATTTTTTGTAGCTTGAAAATCATTTACTATGGTTCTTGAGTTTCTTGGGGGATGTTACGATAAGTGTTACTTTGGGTATTTGGAAAATGTTTGAGAGTTGGGTCATTTTTAAAGGTATTTTGGTAAAAAATCATTTTTCCAACTTTGTGCATATAAGATAGGATTCCACATCCACTTATTGCACCTCGTTGTCTTTTTCTCTTTTCCATAGGATCGATCCCACCGAATTGTGACATGGAACCCTCACTCCTACTCTACAAGTGTCATAATTTAGTGGTAGAGCCTACCTTCACATGGATGCCCTAGGTAGATCCTGGCTACATTTTGGTGTCCATGCCATCACTAATGACTATAGGCTCAGGAGTCCTTATTAGTTTTTTCTGATTACTAGTTTGAGCCTTATTTGCATGATTCATTATCACTCTTGACCTCACCCTCAAGACTCCCAAAACACAATGGGTCTTCTTTTAAGCCCTTTTCAGACCCTCTGCATCTTGACACCTTGACCCATGGAGTTTTTTCCTGAGTGTCCTTTTTCTTCATATGTCCCCTTGCTCTGAGAATCAATATGTTCCTTACACTTGGAACTAGTATGTTTGTGACACTTGATCCTCCTTTGTAACGTAGTATTCTTTTTCAAGATTACCAAAATTATTGAAAAAGACAAAAAAATCAAATATACCCCAAAAAGAGGAAGGGAAAAGTATTTTTTTTTTGTTGACAACACAATGAGTCACCCTTGGACAAAGCACATCCTTTCGTTTGTTCGTCAAGCTCTAGGATTCAATATGACCTTAGGAAGTTGTTCTGGCTACATAGAGTTGTGTCCTCCTCCATTTGGTTATCCTTCCAAACATATGGAGAGTTTGCATTGCCTCCTGCATCGTGTACTTATGTCAATGCCATGCTCCCTGAGTCTCATCATTTGTCATGTTTTTGTCCAAGGGAAATTTTACTAAACTTGAGTCAGCCCTTATGTAGTTTGTCTCTTGTCCTCATGCTCGGCCACCCCGAAACACCAATCAGGTCCTTGCTCAAAATCAATGAAGTTCTCTGCCTGATCACTAAGATCCTCTTATATATTCCTGACGAGCCGTCGAAGACCTCTGGGTAGTGAACCCGTACACTAATATTACACTCATACCTGAGTTTTGAATATTTTGAAGCTGTTGCGTGAGCTCTGAAGACCTTATCTCCAACCATCAGGCATCATTGGCTTCTTGAATATGGATATTAGACATGTATATCTTTTGATTTTTGAGATGTAGATCCGCCATGTACTTCTTGTGGCTACACTTTATATACTTATATGACATGGATCTGCAGTGTATTTGATTGACAACCATAATTTTATTTCATCTCGAGCATGGGTATGCCTGCCTCGGTGAGACAAATTTTTATTTTGCAGATGGCACCTCAAGAACTCTGGTCCCTGGGCTCAATCGCTTTGTACATTGGTAAATATTTGTAATGTATTTCAGCCATCAGATGCTCCTATGACCTCACACATTAGGGGGCATCTGTTATAACTCTAAATTGCACCAGACATGCATATCTGGCATCAGGCCATCTAACTTGCTATATTTTCCAAGCCATCATTGAACAACTCTTCTAAAAACCATTGTTTTGAAGGTGTACGCACCCTGCACCATTACTGTCCACATACACACGCTTGTTGAGCCACTACAGCCCGCGTATACTCATAGAATATCGCGAAAAATGAAAATTGCAAAGGGATACGGGTTTCTGGGCCATTACTTAACCATTTGACCACTCATATCCAGTCACCCTAACTGTTACTATCTATTTTGGTCTATTAAACAAGGGGTTGGGGTCCCATTCCAGAAGAAATCACAAGAGCAAAGAAACTCTGCCCATTTTATCATTCCCCCTTTGCCCCAATTGCAAGCCCTTGTCATTTCCCTAGAGAGAACTGAAGAGGAGAAGAATACATGGAAGCAGTTGGTGCATGGTGAAGGGGATCCCAGGACCAAGTTCAAGGAGAAGTGTCGGTCTCACATTGTAAGTGACTTTTGTGAGATTAATATAAATAAGTACTTTTTTCATCCTGCCAAATGATGTCTTAAATCTTTATGGTTTGTTTACATTTCTTGTTTATGATGTCTAACCCACTAATCCATATACAGAAGGCATGCTTGTAGTTTATTGTTTGTATTTTGATGAATGCAGGTCAACCTTGGGAGGATATTTTCAGTCGAGAAACAACCAAGAACAAAGGGATTAACATCGGATGTGGAGTTTAAGCTAGGCCTACCGGATCCCTCTTTCTTGTCTTTTATGTATGATTGTAGGGTAATGTCGGGATAGTGATTAAAAGTAGGAGACTTTAGAAAGTTATCTCTTCCTACACTTTAGAACCCTGGTGTAGTCTGTAGGGGGTTTTCCCACTTACATCAAATGGTAAAAAGTGTACAACAAAACATAAAAGAGGCCCAAGACTGACAGAAAATCTATGTAGATCTAAAAACAAGACATCATGAATTTGAAATTGGGGAACATGTATATCTAAAAGTCAAAGAGAGAAGGAGATCTCTAAATCTAGGAAATTGTTCCAAGTTGGCACCAAGTTTTTGTGGCCCCTTCGATATTTTAACTCGAATCGGACCCATGGGGTATCAACTAGCACTTCCTACAAATTTGAAAGTTCATAATGTTTTTCATGTTTCATTATTGAAAATATATATTCATGATCCTACTCACATCATTGATTGGAGCATGGTGCAGGTGGAAACATAAGGCGACTTCTAAGAGGAAACTCATGCATTCTGGGAAAGAAAGAAACAATACTTCATAACAGAGCCATCGCCCAGGTAAAAGTGCAATGGAAGCACTTTAGTCCTAAGGAGGCCACTTAGGAGTTGGAATAAGATATGTTGAAATCGTATCCAATCCTATTCGGAGATATGAATGAACAATGAGGACAATGTCGTGCTTAAGGGGGAGAGGATGTAATATCCTCAAATTTTAGAAAACTAAATTCCAAGATTGAATTTAGAAATAAACTTTCGTTTTTGGAAATTCGGATTTGGAAATAAATTGCCATTTGTGGAAAATCTGAATTTAGAATTTTGGATTATGTAATTAATTATTTTCTAACTGTTGGGAAAATATTTGACTTTCCCAACTTTCCTCTTTTGTTGGAAACATGTACGAGACAAAAATTTTAATAAATTAAATGTCGGAAAACAAATGGAACAAGCAAGTTAAAAACAAATGACTATGATTCCATAAGAGGGGAAGAGGTTTGAGTTAACTCATAGCTGATTTTTACAAGTGGAAGAAGTTGAATTTTACCACCAAAAGCCCCTAAAAATCATGGATTTGCAAACCTGCAAATTTCCCCAAGGAGGGAAAGGAATGGAAAGACCTAGGAACATGACATATACAACATATGTGGGAGGTAGGATGTTGCTTAGTATGTTTGGGATTGAGAATTGTTTGTTGTTATGAGCACATATGGTGTGAAGTAAAGAATTTTTCTGATCTGTTGATAGTGACAATGGCTAAGGAGGATAATTCATTTCTCCCTTATGGAATTATGGTTGTTCTGTTCTATGGTTGAGTGGAACATGGTTCTTCCATTTGTTTCCCAGTATCAACTTTTTCAGATATGTATCTCAGTTGTGTATTCAAATTGTTTATGTTATGCTATTGATGTTTTATTATTGATGTTATACAGTTGATGCCTTATCTTATATTATTATACTTAGAAGTAAAATCTGGTGAAAGAATTGTATAGGCATACTAGTTGGTATGGGTTTCCATTGTGTAAAATATCTATAGTGGTATGTTATTAAAAGTTTAGTTTATATATATATATATATATATATATATATACATATTTATTACCATAAATAGATCAAAGATCAAAATGTTATAGTTTGAGTTCCTTAAACACCAGAACCCCATAGGTAGTCTAAACAAAAATTTAAAGGACTATCTAAAACTTCCTGTAAGTGCGTGTATGGACTGGTGGAAGATGCAACATCAATACCTCTTTTGAGTAGGCCAATATTCTCACCAAGTGCACTTTCCTTTTTCTTCCAACATGCAAAAGAGTAATAAATAGTATTAGTAAATATCTTGTGTACAAACATTAAAGAATGAGATAAATAAAAGAGTCAAATCTTACTTATCTAAGATCCCGATTGGATATCAAAGGGTCATCTTTTCCTTGAAAAATAGTTGATCCACAACCTAGGAGGGGAGGTGGGTGCGTAATCCATCTGATGGGTTCCCTTTCAAGACAAAGGGACCCATCATCAATGTATAAACATGGGAAAACTAATTACTTGTACAAGCAATGGAAAATATAAATAAACTTCTAATTTTATTTATTTTTATATCTTGTAGGTTACAAATTACAAAGAATAGATTTATAAAGTTCAAACTGAAATCAAGGAACGGGTTTCCACACAAAAACTAAGTATTATTTTGAATACCAATCCCATATAGAATACCAAAGAACATTGTAAGGAAATTAACTTATTAAAAACAATGTTATCTTTTTCCACAGACTAAATTTCATCAAGTTAGGGCTTATAGTAAAGAAAGTATACAAATTTAAATAGTGACAGAGATGCACATAAACGAAATACGGAAAAAGTTATATATTTGAGCTAAAAATAATAAGAATTTAATTCGTGAAACACCATATCGGTGCAAAGGAGGCGATCTGGGTGTACAAATATTTCCAGTGATCCTTTAGAATTGAATCGTGTTAACCACTTCCAAAAACCCTGGGATTTCATATTCATCGGATGAAGGTAAAATGATTGAATGCCTCGTCTATGACCAAGCAAGAAGAGCATGTATGTCAAATAGAGTTGTCACATGAAAAACAAAATTATCATAATTATAAATGGATTTAATTACAACATTCTAACTAACATTAAAAGGGCGCAGTTGAAATAGTCGTGGGTGTTTAACAGAGACAATGGATGTTTTCCTCCTCGATAAGGATCTTCTTTAACCATGAATTTTATGCAAGAATCATTTCTTTCAACGAATAAGGGTTTGAACCTTACCATATAAATTACAAAGTGCAATTATGAAATATATTTACATAGTTAAAGAATCGAAGTTCGAACACGTATCCACTAATCATTTGGAGTTGTAAAGGCTACGGTAAGGTGTTACATGAAAGGGTCAATACAAGAAGATTCATGTACTACAGACAGGTCTGGAATTGGAAAAAATGCCAACAACTTTACTACAATCAATATCAACCTTCACCCAGGTCTCATTATTACAGTTTCTCCCTACACAGTAACCCCGAACAAAGGCCACGGGTCTTTTTACCTTGTGTAGTAAAAAAAGTCCACGTGAATTAATTATACAGAGAATATTCATGTTACACAGAAACTTATTTCTTAGAGAATGCATGATGCATAGACAGTGGAGAAAACCCACAGAGAGTACTTATATACAAAAAATGATTTCTCAGAGAACGCACGATCCATAGACAATGTATAAAACCCACATAGAGTATGTTATGTTTATATACCCAAGGGAAATTATACTTCAAAGAATGTTGAATACTTAGAGTTTTATTTTCGCAGAGAGCACATGTCGCCTAGATAGAGAGGGTATTCCACATAGAGTATTGGGTTTATTTATACAAAGAAAATTATTCCACCGAGAGAATATATTACACTAGACAGTGAATTTTTTTTAAATGGATTTGTACAGGAAACCAATTTTTGAAAGAAGGGATTTGCACAGAACACAATCGCAAGGGATCAACACCTAAACCATAGAAGAACCCTTTTAAAATTTCCGCATAGGGGTAATAGAGTACTTACTTTTCCAATGGAGATACTTCATAGAGCCGAATACTTTCTCTAGGGCCGAATGCCATAATATATCCAAGTGCTAACACCAGTTGTGAAGCATAAATAGGGAAATGACCAAGCAAAATGAGACTCAAGAGAATAGTTACAAAGAGAGTAATGGGACTTTGAATCCCTAGATGGTGGGGAGGAGTGTCGGGTACACCACCCCACTCCTAGCCATGTGATTTATCCAATGTGTCGAGCCCACAGTGGGAAGTTCACTATAGTGGCATGCTTAGAGGGTATTAGGTTGGTCAGTTTTCCATTAATGGACTCGCCCTAGAGTAAATTACAAGACCAAACTTTGTTCTAGGTCCATAACTGGCCTGGCGTCCACCTATTTTCGTTATCAAAGTCACTTAATTGTTGGATTAGACAGGTAACCAAAGGTCAGGTGGATTTTAACTGCGCACTAGTAACTTCTTGGATAATATCTACTATATATTGTATGCTACTTTAAACATATACTATGGAGAGTGCTTAGTATGGTAGGTTATTTACCCTAGCACGTGGACTATGGTCTATAATGGTTATGTCTTGTAATCTGCTAGGGTCATAACATTATAGTTATAGTTTCTTACATGAATATTTTACATAAGTAAATCTTTATATTCATATCATAGTTTATAACAATTGGTATGGCCAACATGGGTATGATGCAACCTCAATATATTATGCAATAGAATTTATACTATGGATTTGATAGTCCTAGTTGTTGGGTATGTGTTATATTCTTTGCATGTGTGTGTGTGTGTGGATGTCGGGAATCTGGCAATTGTGTTTGATGATCCCTTCACCTAGATCTTTGTGGTGTGCATCGGGCGCTTTCCTAAGGAGGTCCCAGGGGGGGCAGGTATGCCAACCCTGGTTACGCGTAGCATTCAACACCGGGCGTAGGAAAAAAAATTTTGGGGTGGTTTTTGCTATTTTTGGCAGTTTTGTATTTTTAGCACGTTTGTAGATTAATCTTGGATTAAGGGATTGGGTTTTGGTATCTACGGGCCACCACAAAACATGTATATATTGTATGGCCCGAATGGTGAAATTGATATAATAAAAGAAAATAAGAAAGGTTTTCGGTTGAGGGTTTCCGATAAAATCTCACGGTATACTTTGTGTATGAGCCATTGATTAATTACGTATTTCTTAAGTCTATATGCATTGCTTTACTTAGCAAGTTTAAAACTTATATAGTTAACTTTTTAACAATGTGATCAAATGTGAGACTTTAAGTACAGTAGCAAGATATCATAGATTAGGAGTTAATCTAATGAAAACGCCATGGCATTATAGTAGAAGTAAGTTTTTATTGGGCATTAAACCGCATACAAATCCTTTTAGGATGGTTAGTCCAACATAGTGAAAATTTTGTGTGCATAAACATGAGTGACTAAATTTATAAGGAAATATATTCTTGTGTCACAAACAATCTTCGATGATTTATAAGTGTTAATTTCATGATCAAAACATTTTTTTATTTTAGTATTTAGGGTTTCCATTGCAACATATAAACAATTGGATAGAGGGAAACATCCAATATGTGTTCTATTAATAAAAGAATCAATATTACAACTTTCTATGTGGCGGAAAGGGTGGCCTTCTTCCAAGATCCTTCCCCAAGTCTTGCAACCAAATCAACAAAGTAACTATGCTAGCTCTTTTCTCCTCCCTTTCCCTTGGGAAATGGCTTGGTTATTATATGGATTTAGGGATAAGGCCATACAATTATTAGTATAATATTCTCTATCTCATAATGGAATCCTTCTCAAAGCTAAGCCAATCGGTGGGAGGTCTTATTCCTTCCCGAGAAACCAAATCCAAAAATGGGAGCTTCTAGACTGTTTGCTCCCTAAACACATAGACAAAGCGACCGATTTCTCCTTGGAAAACCAAAAGGACTGCCCATCCCTTTTTGGTGCACCCTTAATGAAGGAAAAGACAAAATATGTGGGAATTTGGCTGAAACTCGGGAAAAGTTGGTAGGTTTTAAGGGTTAAATGAGGGGTTTCTAGGGGATACTGACCTAGTGATTAGGTGATATTTGGGTGATAATGACCTAATGATTAGGTGGAAAATAACTATAGCGACATGCCAGATATGATTCTCTTGGAAGCAGTTTTGTAAAAATATCAGGAACCCATTCCTTTGTGCCAATATGTTCCATCTTGACATTTTGTTTTGTGACTTTCTCTCTTAGGAAATGATACTTGATTGAATAGCTGCTTTGTATTTGAATACATGATATGATTCTTGGAGATATTTATTTCACTATTATTGTCATATAACATTGATATAGGTTGATCATACTCTACCTGAATATGTTCCAGTGTTTTTTTCATTTAGAGGACTTGTGTATAACAAGTTGTTGGTGCAACGTATTTTAATTCTGTTATAGATAGAGAAATTGATGATTTCTTATTGTTGAACCAAGACAATAGTATATTTCCAAAAAATAATTATCCACCACTAGTACTCTTTCTATCAATGCATTTCACCTTATTATGCATCTATGTAGGTTTCATATTAAATTAACCGTAATGGGGATACCATAAACCAAAGTCCATCATTCCTTTCATATATCCAGATATTATTTTTACTACCTGCACATGTGTTTCCTTTGGTGCATCTTGAAACCTTGCAACTAACCCTCATGATATCTTCTCTTGAAGCAGTCGTAATGCAGGTGAGATCACCACTATCATTGATTTTTATAGAGTTTGATTATCTTCCTTTGATTAATCATCTTTCCTTGGTTTACAACCGGTAACCGTAGGTATGTTGGCAGGTTCAGAGTCTTCCATTTCAAACTTATTTGCATAATTTTCCTTTATGTATTTCATCGATAAATAAATATTCCTTTGTTGGTTTGAGAAATATGCAATCCTAAGAAGAAGGATAGTTCTCCAAGCATGGACATCTCAAATTATTTTTTCATATCTTCTACAAAATTTTGACTCATTCTATCAACATTGTAAAATAACATCATCCATAAACCACAATGATTAACATGTTTGCATTGTACATTTTGATGTAAAAGTGGTATATATTGTTCCTCTTTTGAACAACTTGTTTTTAAGTACTTGTATCAATCCTTGAATACCATGCTTTGGGAGCTTGTTTTAATCCATAAAGTTATTTCTTCAATCTCCAAACACATTCTTGATTTTATGACAATAAGAATCCTTTAGGATACTCAATGCACACTTCTTCCTCCTAAAATCTCCATTTATAAATGTTGACTTGACATCCATCGATAAAGCCATAAAATTCTTGAAGCTGCAAATGCCAAAATTGCCATTGCTTCTATTCTTGCAACAAGAGAAAACGTTTCCTCAAAGTCAATACCTTATACTTGAGAATACACTTTGAGACTAGTATTTTTTTATTTCTTACTACTTTTCCATCTTCATTCAACGTTTTTTTGAACACCCACTTTGTGCCAATCACATTTTATATTTGGGTCTTAGGACAAGTTCCCATGTCTAATTCTTCTCAATTTGGTTTAATTCGTATTTCATAGCATTCACCTAGTGTTGATCATTACTAACTTCTGTAAATATTTTAGGTTCTATTTTGAATAGTAAGGAAAGATTCATCTATTTAGAACTTCTCGCCAATTATGTCCTAGTCTTAGTCCCAAAATTTTTATCACCAAGAATTAAAGTTGGACTTAGACCGTTTGAAGGGTCATCTGGTGAAAGAGATTGTCGGAGGTGGGGATTTTGGTTGGGGAAACACATGTATTAAAATATAATGCAAGTGTCCTAATATGAGCTCAACAAGAAAAAAAATTCGTGTGTGGAACAAAAGTATTAAGTTGTATGGATGATTTTTATGAATAAGACTTGATGGAGTTTGCGTATCTTGGCATTTTCTTTCTTCTTCTTCTTCTTCATTTTTCTTGTTTTTCTTCTTTATATTCTTATTCCTCCACTTTACTGTGATCTATTTATTCTTCTTTGAATTATTTCATGTGTGGTTTTTCTTCATCTATTCTAACATTTATTCTTTCAACAATCTTACCAGGTATTTTGTTGTAACATCTATAAGCTTTATGTAGGAATAACAGAAAAATTACTTCATATTAAATTAAATCAAAATTGCGTATATCCTCATCATCTCGTTTGGCGTAACACTTGCCTCTGAATATTCTAAAGTGTTTAACAAATGTTGATTAACCTTTCCATAATTCATAGGGTGAAATGTCTTGTCACTATTGACTCTAATTTTACCTATGTTTAGAATGTACACAACGATATAAATTACTTCTCTCCAAAAAAAGTCTAATAATACTTCATCATTTATCATTGTTCTAGAGATTTATTGTACATGTATGTTTTTTCCTTTTAACTACTCAATGTTTTTAGGAGTTCTCATGGCTACATACTGTCCTTTTATTCCATGAGTTTCACAAAATTCTTCAAATCCATTGGATGTGAATTCACCTTCATTATGTGATCGTAAGAATTTGATTTTAGATCCGTCTCATTCTGAAATAAATCTTTGAAGGCTTTAAACTTTTCAAATGTCTTTTGAATTATTCTTGAGAAAAGCAATTCATTCTTGTATAATCATCCATGAGCGACATAAAGTAGTTTTCCCTTAGCAAGCTTTTTTTTCTTGTTGGTCCACATAGATCTGTGTGTAGAAGTTCCAATGGATTGGATGTTCCATATTCCTTTTTCCTGAAGATCACCCTTAATTTTTTCCACGCTAGCACTGCTTGTAGACAATGCTTGAGGGTTTTGTGATATTTGGCATATCTCTTACTTCTTGTTTGGTACTAATTTTTACTATGTTGTCAAAATTCATGTATTACATTCGTTTATACTACAACCAAATTTCATTTATCTTCCCCATAAAACATTTTTTCTCCATTGATTTCATAAAGAATATATACATTTTTTGGAGTTATATTTTTTTCAAATAATTTTCCTGAATTTTCTTTTCTGAACTCACATTCTTGAGAGTTAAAAGTAAGATTGTTAAGTATCTAGAGAGGTAGTTGGGGAAGTGTGAGAGGGCCCATATTTATAATAATAGAGGGATTCCATTCAATGTAAGGTGTACTAGGCCCACTATAGTATTAAATAAGACCCACTATGGTAGTTAGATATAATAAATGTAGGAGGACTTGTTAGAAGGTTCTACCTCTAGAAATTTCTTTCTCTAGAATGTTCATAGTGGTTGGTAGAACTATATAAAGGGGTTCAAACAATGTAATTTGATATGATGAGAATTATCGTATTGTGATTTGTAGCTCAATAAGAGGGGATGTCCCTGAGGCAAGTGAATAAGGAGAGGATCCCTTCCATGTGGAATCTATTGTGTATGGTGTTTCCCTACCTCAAGGGTTTTGATATAATAAATTGGTGGTTTTATATATTTTTATTGTATATATATTGTGTTTATTTGTATTTATTTGTTTGATACTTAACAAGTGGTATGAGAGAGCTTTCATTGGCAGGAAGTGTGGGAATTTGTTATTATTTTTTGTAGATTTGTTTTTCAAAATGACATTTTGAATGATTTATGTAGGTTTTGGTGAAACATTTACAAAAAATAGTTATATATATATATGATTTCATATGATAAAACACCCAATTAAAAAAACAATCGTCTAAAAGCAGATGCAGGAAGTCAAGTTATTTTTATTTTTAAATGCACCCAATTTCGAGTTTTTTTTTTTCATAGGACAATAAGTGATTTTTATTTATGTAGCATTTGGGGATTAATTTTCCAAAAACAATTGCATATAGAGGTTCCTCTCACGAATTTCACTAATTACAAAAACAAATCATCTCAATCGAAGCTCTAGAAGTGAATATATACATTGATTTAAAATCAATAATTATTTTTAGGGTTTAGTGGCCCATTGTGAGAATTTGTAGAGTTCATAAATTTCCCATAGAATTTGATAGATTGCTACCTGATTAGTGTCATTGGATACATAATTTTAAAAGAATTATTTTGGCATATTATATTTGTTGTTTATAGTGTATATGTACTCTCAACTCAAGGAAATTCTACATGATTGAAGCACTCAAATCCCAAATGCATGACACTCAAGAGGGCCCATATTTATAATAATAGAGTCCATTCAATGTAAGGTGTACTATAGGCTATAGTATTAAATAAGGCCCCCTATGGTGGTTAGATATAATAAATGTAAGAGGAGGAGGCCTTAGAGAGGATCTACTTCTAGAGAGGTTCATCCTCTGGGAATGTTCTTAGTGGTTGGTAGAACTATATAAAGGGGTTCAAACAATGTAATTTGATATGATGAAATTATTGTATTGTGAATTGTAGCTCAATGAGGATGCCCCTCAAAGAGGCAAAGTGAACAAGAGAGGATCCCTTCCATGGGATCAGTAGCCATGGTGTTTCCCTACCTCAGGGTTTTGATATAATAAATTGGTGGTTTTATATATTTTTATTGTATATATATATATATATATATATATATATATATATATATATATATATATATATATATATTGTGTTTATTTTGTATTTATTATTTGGTACTTAACAAGGGGAGTATGGAGCACTTTCCTTGGCGGAAGTGTTAGAATTTTTATTATTATTTTTGTAGAGTTATTTTTCAAAACAAAAGAGTCATAACATTTCAGATGATTTATGTAGGTTTTGGTGAAACATTTAAAAAAAATAATAGTTATATATATGATTTAATCTCACAGAAACACCCAATTTAAAAAAAAAACATCGTCTAAATAGATGCAGGAAGTCAAGTTATTTTCATTTAAAATCTACAATTTCAGTTATTTTTTTCTGGAGACAACAATCACGATTTTTTTAATTTATGTAGCATTTGGGGATTAATTTTCCAAAAATAATTGGCATATCTGAGTTCCTCACAATTTCACCTAATTTTACAAGGAAGCTAAAGAAATCATCAATCCCGAGCTTTGGAAGTGGATATATCGTTGATTTAAAATCGGTTATTTTTGGGGTTTCCATTGATGACAAAGGGACTATAGAGTTCATAAATTTTCATAGGATTCTCATATTTATACCGGATCATTGTCATTGGATACATAATTTTAAGAGAATTATTTTGACATATTATAGTTATTGGTTATAGCGTATATGTACTCTCAACTCAAGGAAATTATACACATGACTGAAGCACTCAAATCTCAAATGCATGACACTCAAGAGGGCCCATATTTACAATAATAATAGGAATTACATTCAATGTAGGGTTTGCTAAGGCCACTATAGTATTAGTAGGCCCACTATGGTGGTTAGATATAATAAATGTAAGAGTATTTCTTCTTAAGAAGGTTCTACTTCTAGAGGTTCCTCCTCTAGAATGTTCTTGAGTGGTTGGTAGAACTATATAAAGGGGTTCAAACAATGTAATTTGATATGATGAAATTATTGTATTGTGATTTGTAGCTCAATATGAGGATGCCCCCTGGAAGAGGCAGGTGAGCAGGAAAGGATTCCTTCCATAATATGATCTATTGTATCTTCCCTACCTCAAGGGTTTTGATATAATAAATTGGTGGTTTTATATATTTTTATTGTATATATATATATATATATATATGTATATATATATATATATATATATATATATATATATATATTGTGTTTATTTTGTATTTATTCTTTGGTACTTAACAAATTGGTATCAAAGCACTTTCCTTGTAGCGAGGAAGTGTGGGAATTTGTTATTATTTTTTTGCAGATTTATTTTTTCAAAAATTCGCTGACATTTGGTTATGTAGGTTTTGGTGAAACATTTACAAAAAATAGTTATATATATGATTTCATCTCATAAAAATACACAATTTTAAAAAAAAATGGAGTCTAAAGCGGATGCAGGAAGTCCAAGTTATTTTGTTTTTAAATCTACAATTTCGGGTTTTACAGGAAAACAACGATTTTTTTTAATTTATGCTTGGCATTTGGGGAGTTAATTTTCCCAAAATAATTGCATATCTGAGTTCCTCTCACAATTTCACCTAATTTCAAAAAACAAAATCGTCTCAATCGGAGCTCTGGGAGTGAATATATCGTTGATTTAAAATCAATTATTTTTGGGGTTTTCGATGATGACAAAGGAATTTTGTGGGGTCTAATAAATTTTCATAGAGGTGCTCGATTTCTACGGATTAGTGTCATGGGATACATAATTTTAAAGAGAAATTATTTTGACATATTATATTTGTTGTTTATAGCGTATATGTACTCTCAACTCAAGGAAATTCTACACTTGATTGAAGAACTCAAATCCCAAATGCATGACACTCAAGAGGGCTACACATGATTGAAGCACTCAAATCCCAAATGCATGACACTCAAGAGGGCCCATATTTATAATAATAGAGTCCATTCAATGTAAGGTGTACCAGGCCCACTATAGTATTAAATAAGGCCCACTATGGTAGTTAGATATAATAAATGTAAGAGGACTTATTAGAAGGTTTTACTTCTAGAAGGTTCATCCTCTAGAATGCTCTTAATGGTTGGTAGAACTATATAAAGGGGTTCAAACAATGTAATTTGATATGATGAGAATTATTGTATTGTGATTTGTATCTCAATATGAGGATGCCCCCTCGAAGAGGCAAGTGAACAAGAGAGGATCCCTTCCATAATAGGATCTATTGTATGGTGTTTCCCTACCTCAAGGGTTTTGATATAATAAATTGGTGGTTTTATATATTTTTATTGTATATATATATTGTGTTTATTTTGTATTTATTCTTTGGTACTTAACAAGTGGTATCATAGCACTTTCCTTGGCAGGAAGTGTGGGAATTTGTTATTATTTTTTGTAGATTTATTTAAAAAAAAAAAAAAAAGGGTCACGACATTTCAGACAATTTATGTAGGTTTTGGTGAAACATTTACAAACAATAGTTATATATATGATTTCATCTCATAAAAAAACCCAATTTAAAAAAAACAATCATCTAAAACGGAGTCTGGGAAGTCAAGTTATTTTCATTTTTAAATCTGCAATTTCCAGGTTTTTTTTTTTTCACTGACAACAACGCAATTTTTTAAATTTATGTAGCATTTCGGGATTAATTTTCCAAAAACAATTGCATATATGAGTTCCTCTCACAATTTCACCTAATTTCAAAAAACAAAATCATCTCAATCGAAGCTTTGGAAGTGAATATATCGTTGATTTAAAATTAGTTATTTTTGGGGTTTCCGTGATGATAGTGGGACTGTAGAGTTCATAAATTTTCATAGGGTGCTCAGATTTCTACCAGATTAGTGTCATTGGATACATAATTTTAAGAGAATTATTTTGACATTTTATATTTGTTGTTTATAGTGTATATGTACTCTCAACTCAAGGAAATTCTACACATGATTGAAGCACTCAAATCCCAAATGCATGACACTTAAGAGGGCCCATATTTATAATAATAGAGTCCATTCAATGTAAGGTGTATTAGGCCCACTATAGTATTAAATAAGGCCCACTATGGTAGTTAGATATAATAAATGTAAGAGGACTTCTTAGAAGGTTATACTTCTAGAAGGTTCCTCCTCTAGAATGTTCTTAGTGGTTGGTAGAACTATATAAAGGGGTTCAAACAATGTAATTTCATATGATTAGAATTATTGTATTGTGATTTGTAGCTCAATATGAGGATGCCCCTTCGAAGAGGCAAGTGAACAGGAGAGGATCCCTTCCATAATATGATCTATTGTATGGTGTTTCCCTACCTCAAGGGTTTTGATATAATAAATTGGTGGTTTTATATATTTTTATTGTATATATATTGTGTTTATTTTGTATTTAGTCTTTTGTACTTAACAAGTGGTATCAAAGAACTTTCCTTGGCAGGAAGTGTGGGAATTTGTTATTATTTTTTGCAGATTTATTTTTCAAAAAAAAAAGAGGGTCGCAACATTTCGGACGATTTATGTAGGTTTTGGTGAAACATTTACAAAAAATAGTTATATATATGATTTCATCTCATAAAAACACCCAATTTAAAAAAAAACAGTCTAAAACAGAGTCCGGGAAGTCAAGTTATTTTCATTTTTAAATCTGCAATTTCCAAGGTTTTTTTTTTCACGGACAACAATGCGATTTTTTTAATTTATGTAGCATTTGGGGATTAATTTTCCAAAAACAATTGCATATCTRAGTTCCTCTCACAATTTCACCTAATTTCAAAAAACAAAATCATCTCAATCGAAGCTTTGGAAGTGAATATATCGTTGATTTAAAATCGGTTATTTTTAGGGTTTCYGTGACGACAGTGGGACTGTAGAGTTCATAAATTTTCATAGGGTGCTCAGATTGCTACCAGATTAGTGTCATTGGATACATAATTTTAAGAGAATTATTTTGACATATTATATTTGTTGTTTATAGTGTATATGTACTCTCAACTCAAGGAAATTATACACATGATTGAAGCACTCAAATCCCAAATGCATGACACTCAAGAAGGTCTCAGGGATGATTTTCGTAGTATTTATAAGTCCTTGTCGAGCATGAAGGAGAAATGTACTTTGATGAACATTATGAATGAATATCATCAAGAATTTTATTCTTGGTATTCTTTGGAAGATGAGTGTGATGATTGGTATATGGATAGTTGTCATTTCTGGGATGACAACCACTTCCATCTTCTATTTGATGATTCTCCTTCACCTCATGTAGAGCACATTATGGAGAGAATTCCAACACCTTATATGCACACTATTTTGCATTATTCTCCAGTACTAGTGTGTTATTCAGATGATTTTGTGGAGATGGAGGGATCTACATATTTGGATCCCTGTGATCAATGTAGATATTTTGGAGCATCATTTTTGGTTGGTTCTTGAGTTCAAATATCTTTCGCTTGGAGTTTACATGAGCACTTGGACATGGGATTTTGGTTTACAAAGGTGGTTGGATTACTTCAGCATGGTGTCTTTCATTTCTACATGGGACCCTGGTTCTCTAGTCTACTTCAGCACTATGGTCCACACTTATCCACAGGACCCTGGTATATGGTTTTCCACACTCATAACAAGCGTTGAGGAAAACGCTTTCATAAGGGGGATGGAATGTTAGGTATATAGAGAGGTAGTGGAGGCCATTCAATGTAAGGTGGACTAGGTCCACTATATTATTAAATAAGGCCCACAATGATAGTTAGATATAATAAATGGGTGGTTAGATGTAATAAATGTAAGAGGACTTCTTAGAAGGTTTTGCTTCTAGAATATTCCTCCTCTAGAATGTTCTTAGGTGACGGTAGCACTATATAAAGGGGTTCAAGAAATGTAATGAGGTATGAAGAAAAGTATTGTATTGTGAATTGTAGTTGAATAGGAGGATGCCCCCTCAAAGAGGAAAGTGAACATGAGAGGATCCCTTCCATAATAAGATCCATTGTATGGTGTTTGCCTACCCTAAGGGTTTGATAGTAATAAAATATAATTTTCATATTGTTATTCTATATCTATTGTGGTTCTTTTGTATTATACATGGGACACCAGTTCATAATGGAAGTTGGACTACTTCAACATGATGGTTTTCATTTCTCCATGGGACCCTGGTTCTCTAGTCTAGTTCAACACTATGGTACACACTTATCCATGGAACCCTGGTATATAGTTTTACTTCAAGCATTGTGTTAAGCTCTAATATTGGCTCATTACCCCTTAATTGGGGCATATTAGATTAGTAATGTTATTTTATTTATGTCGGCTTTAGGCCATTAGTTGTAATTATACCTCCAAGTCTCCTATATATACCAAGGAGACATTTTCATTTTGAATCATCTTGTACTTGAACATTTAAGTGGGGTAAAAGGAG
>SNQJ01S0033107.1:28455-57070 GCA_010110895.2 Picea sitchensis | reverse complement strand
CCATGCGCCCCTGTCACATCAATAGACATGCATCCTAGCGTGCTTGTTTGCTCCACAGTTGTGCACACGTGCACAACTGTTAGGAACACAGTCGCGCATTCCATGCGCGACTTTTTTCCCCTTTTGGGTGCCCTCGTGCGTGGCTCTCCAAATTACAACCATGCAATCATGCACGGGAAACACTCGATCGCTCGTGCACTAGGGGGACCACCCTCAAAAAACCCCCTTATACGACCATCTGTACAAGACCCACCCAAAAAACAAACCCTAACTACTGTGCAGGAGGATACTACCACTAACCTGAAACTCGTTGATCTTGAATCGGCTGGCTCGATCTCCCGGAATCTCCAAATATATCCTCAAACCTCTCGTCAATCCACTATGGTAGTAGGTACAAATGTGGTGGCAATGTGGGCCCTACAACTATATATAGTCCCTTTTGCCAAAATTCCATACTCAATTATGGGAGCTCCGAGCATCCATTTTTTGATCTGTCTTCAGCCACGTGGCCAAGATCCTGCCACCTACACCGTCACATTCCCCGGGCCACCATCCATCCTCGGCCCTCGGGGAGATTTTTTCTCACATCACGCCTAGTATCACATGCTCATGTTAAAAATTATCAAATAATTGTTATATGTTCTTTAACTTCATATATTGTTCACGTCGGGTATTTGGTTTTCATGTGTGCAGGTACTTGGTCACCACAAATCAAAATGACCCTTTCAGGTATAAGATTGCTACTGGCATGTAGTCATTCCCTTTGAATATCAATTGCATCTCCCAGTCACACCCTCCAATATTTTCCTCTAAGGTCCCCCCCACCCGGCTTTGTAGTACTCACACCTCTGTTGCATTTTAGTACTATCAATTGGTAGCACTCTCTCCCACATGATTTGTCCCCATGATAGTCCCCTATGACACTTTAACACTCATGTTGTTTTCACTCCCTAGGGCTAGGAGTCCTCATAGTCTTTGCATTCCCGAGAAGTATTCGCATGCTCCTTCTCCTCATTTTGATAACTTCCCCATAATGGACTCCCGAGTAATCTCGTCACGATTCAAATTTTGACTGCACCTCTGCAGTATCATTATCCCTCCATATCATCCACCATCAGTTTTCCCATCTGCAGATTTTCCTCCATTCATTTTAGCTAATACAAAAAACCACCTATGGGGACCCCACCCTCCACCTCATTTCTATGCAACTTGCACCCTCACAGGCCAAGCCATAATGCATTGGGGCACCCATTTCTGTATCTGTATGCTCATCCCCAATTATTCTTTATTCATTTGGTAATTTCACAAAGACTTTGTTTCCAGCCTTTACATAGTTGTTTTTAGTCACCTTTGGCGACCTTCCTTTTCTAGAAAAAGCAACCCATGTCACCCTTGGTTGGGGCATTCATTATCTTCTACTCCTGTTGAAATAATCCATAAACCCTGAGTATCCCACAATACATTTACCCTTGATCTCTGAGTTTGTCCACTTTGTCACGCCTCTGGCACAATTTAACCCTAGTCTAGTCGTCCCCCTGACGCTAGATTCAGTTCCATGGTTGCTGCCACTTATCCTTCACAAATATCCCCAACCAAGGGAAGTCTTGAGTCTCCCTATATCTTGACTATGTCCATGTTCCTCATCAGTTCCTGATTTTACCCTGTAGATTTCATGAATCCCTTTGCTTCTTGGAGTCATGTCTCCCTTTCTATCAACATCATCATAGTTTCCAGAAGGGAGAAAATATATTGGCTCTCATTACCTTTATAATGAGGATTATCGGACGACATAGAGAGACCCATAATTGCTCTCTGCTGTCGTTGACCCCCATGACATTCAGCTTCAACACTTTATCATGTTGTGGTGGGTCTTACTTTGCGACTATTGCAGTTTTTTTTATATTTTCCGAAGACCTCTAAAATTTGATAGACTATCAATGCATGCGTATCATCGACACTTCTTACTGGTGTCCTCACCTCTTTTCAGATTTTGTTCACCATCAAGATTGTCCTCTTCTATTATCAACATGCCCCCGAGGGTGTTGTAGTCTCATACACCAACACACAACTTCAGCTACTGTATTACACATTTTTGAGTTACATGACATGAGTATGGGGCATCCCCGCCTTGTTTGTACACAATTTCAATTTTTCACACCTTGCAAAAGGTTTGGATCCTACCAGTTCCCCTCTCCCTCCAATGGGTTGCTCTTGAAATTCCCCTTAACACTCTTTCTTACAACAGTACTCTCAGTAGAAGAAACATTGATGTATTTCGGCTATATGTATGCTCCTAACATCACACATCAGGGGGCATCTGTTATCACTGGAATTTCATCCGCAAATGGTTACAGGAATCCAACATMTTCAAACACCCATTAGTTAATCCATGGCCCAAAAAATGCATTTCCAAAGGGCACAAAACTATACAACTAGTTAAAAAATTAGCACACGCTAAATATACAAAGGCAACGCGCGCATGTGTGACAGTTGAATAATGCCGAAAAAGTGCATATGCACATGATGCGTGACTGTGAACTCAAAAATCCGCGCACACCTCAGAACGAAGCATTTATGATTTTGGTCAGCCTTCCACCCACTTCTAGTTCATCTCACAAGTTGATTTGATACCCAAATCTGAGATGAATCCGAGTGGGGGGCTGGTCAAAGATCTAAGGGTTCCCTAAAGAGTCCCTTGTTCACACTAAAGACTGGTTGAATAATGCCTCAAAGATTTACTATAAAAAGAGGCCATGAGTGCACTATATTTTCAAGGAGTTAATGTGTATTGTTATGCTGCTTATATTCTCTTAGAGGAACCTCTTTCCTCACTAGAGCATACAAGAACCATTTCATTTGGCCATTCACATCACCTATTGAGTGAATGAGCTTTGGATTTCTTCACCATTTCCTTCTAGTTTGCTACTTGTAAGAAGAGCTCAATCATTGGGGGTTCAATAACCCTCCCTTGGAGGAAGAGGGGACCCATAAGTCTCCCTTTCTGTTTGGTTTTTTCCCACTAATACAACTTATCCATTGGTGGCATGCATGTTGTTTATTTGTTTGTTGTATTTCCCTTATGCACTCTAGTTTAGTTTATTTTATTGTTATTAGTTTTGTTCTTTTTTTATTTCTTATGCTTGGTGTTTCTAACTCTTGTATTCACTGTTGTCTTGTCCAGCTAACCCAACTGGACTTGTAAGCGTCCTTATTTTTCTCATTTAGGTGACGAAAGGGAACCAACAGAAATTATAGGCAGTAAAGAAGTATGAGAAGGAACCATCATTCTCCAAGTCATTCCACTAGAATAAATCATGCAAGCTCTGGGCCAGAGAGCATCCCAAGTGTGTCTCATGTTCATAAGAAAATAAGAATGCATGAGGCAGACATCTTGCAAGGTGAACTCAGGAAAATCAAGCCACCTACTTTCAATGGTGATCACATGAAAGGAGAAGAGGCAGAGGCCTGGATGTTGGAAATGAAGAAATATTTCTAGCTACATGATTAACCAACCTGGGTAGAAGCTAGACTTTCCCCCTATCACTTGCAGGGGAAGGAATCCATGTGGTGGGATTAGCTTAAGCAAGCCAAGAACCTTGATGAGAAGAGGATCTCATGGAGGAAGTTCAAATGATATTTCCAAGAGAAATATTTGTCCGAGCATTACTATGAAATAAATATGAAAGAGTTCTTTGAACTCAACTTGGGAACCATGATAATGGAGGAATATGAGAAGCGGTTCTTTGAATTTTTCAAGTATGTTGACTTTATCAAGGATGAGAAGGTTAAAATCCGAAGGTTTCTGAGTGGGTTACCCTCCTTCTATAGTGACAAGATACAATATGATAATCCCAATACTTTGGAGGAAATCATAAGGAGAGAAATACACCTTTATGAGAAAAGAAAAGGAAGACCAGTGTTCCAAAAATCTTGGAATGACAAAATGAAAGGGAAAAATGATTAAAGGAAGAAAGGTTTTAAGCCACCATTTTTCAAAAATAAACCACAAGAAAATCAACAAGGTCAAGCAACCCAAAATGAGAAAAAGAATGCAAATTCATTTGAGAAAAGGCCAAGACATCAGACTTTTCAATGTTGGGGATGTGATGGAAATCACTTATATAGGGACTTCCCTCACAAATGATAAATAATTAGTATTTTCCATAATATTCATGAGGATGAAACAATGGAAGACATGGGCGGAATCATGCCAAGGATTTATGCATCCTTGAACAACAAACAGGTAGAGTATCAATCCCCCATGATCGAAGTGGAAGTTAAGATTGACAACCAACCCATAGCAATTTCAATTGATTCTAGAGATAGCCATAGTTACATAAATGCTAACATTATTGAAATATTTTACTTGCAAAGAAGTAAGCATAAGAAATCTTGGTTAGTTCAGTTAGCCACGGGGGCTAAGATAAAGATCAATGAGTTGGTTAAAGATTGTCAAATAGACATGAATGGAGTCAAAACAAAGGTAGATGTAAACATCATACCATTGGGTTCATATGAGTTTATAATTGGAGTGGATTGGTTGGAGAAACATCATGTTGTCCTAGACTATTACAACAAGACAATCACATGTCTTGATGATGAAAGGCAAGAAAGAAAGATTCAAGGAATTCCAAGAGTTGTAGTTGTTAGAGAGATTTCATCTATGCAGTTGAAGAAGAGCTTTAGGAAGGGATGTCAAATGTTTGCAACCCATATGGAGGAGGAAACCAAAGACAAAGTGGCAAGAATTGAATACCATCCAGTGTTTATGGATTTTTAAGATGTCTTTAGAGAAATTCTAGGATTGGCACCAAAGAGAGACATTGATTTCTCTATTGATTTGGTGCCAAGACCTTCCCTAGTGTCTAAGACACCTTACAGAATGGGCACATCAGAACTGAAGGATTTGCAGATGCATCTTAAAGAAATTTTGACGAAGGGGTATATACACCCAAGTGTGTCTCCTTGAGGAGCCCTGGTTCTTTTTTTGAAGAATAAGGATGGAACCTTCATGATGTGTATTGGTTTCAGAAAACTTAATAAGTTTACCATAAATATTAAGTATCCTTTTCCAAGAATTGATGATTTGTTTGATCAGATGAAAGGTGCAAGAATCTTTTCCAATATTGATTTGAGATCAGGTTATCATCAAGTAAGGATAAAGGAAGAAGAAATCATCAAGGAAAAATTCAGAACAAGATATGGGCATTATGAATTAACGATAGTGCCATTTGGGCTATCAAATGCCCCAACAATTTTTATGTGTTTGATGAATGGAGTGTTCAGGGAGTACCTAGACAAGTTTGTAATTATGTTCCTAGATGATATCCTCATCTACTCTAAATCAAAAGAGGAACATGGGAAACATTTAAGAATGGTGTTACAAGTTTTAAGAGAGCATAGATTGTATGCTAAGCTAAGTAAGTGCATATTTTATCAAAAGAAGATCCACTACTTGGGGCATATAATATCAACTGTAGGGATAAACGTTGACATTGAGTAGATAGATGCAATTAGATGATGGGAAATTCCAAAGAATGTGATAGAGGTCAGATCATTCATGGTTTTTTCCGGTTATTACTGAAGATTCATAGAAGGTTTTTCAAAGATTGCAAGTCTAATCACTTATTTGCAAAAGAAGGGAGTGAAATTTGAATGGAATTCCAAGTGTGAAGAGAGTTTTCAACAATTGAAGGGTATATTGACAAGTGCACCAATCTTGAATATTGTCGATCCGAATGAATATTTTGTTGTGTGCACTGATGCATGCAAGGAAGGACTCAGTGGAGTTCTCAGTCAAAAGGACCATGCAATATGTTATGAGTCTAGAAAATTAAAAGAGCATGAGAAGAATTATGCTACACATGACTTGGAGTTAGCAGTTACTATACACACAACAAAAATGTGGAGGAATTACCTTATGGGTAATAAATTCAATCTAAGGACAGACCACTTTGTTCTGAAGCATTTGTTTTGACAACCAAAAATAAATGCTAGGAAAACTAGATGGTTGGAATTTTTGAGTGAATATGACTTTGAAATTAAACATATAAATCACAAGGAAAATCAAGTGGCCAATGCACTTAGCAGGAGAGCTCATGAAGTGCATATTGCAACCATCAACATGTACATGATATATATGTCAGACAAAATTATTGCAGCAACAAATTCAGATCAACACTATGTGAAAATAAAAGAGACATTATTGCAAGGTAGTTTTCATCAGAAATTTAATTATTATGAGCTGAAAGAAGATGTAATTTTCATGTACAAGGCTAAAGCGAATGTGTCAAATTATAGTGAGCTGAAAAATGCAGTTTTGAAGGAAATGAAAAATGTTTCATATGTCGGGTACCCAGGATATCAGAAAACAATTGCAACAGTAAGAAGGAAACATTTTTTGCCAAGAATGAAGAAAGAAGTGACTAATTACATAGCCTAATGTCTAGAATGCAAAAAGGTAAAGAAAAAACATAGACACCTAACAGGTTTTCTACAACCATTTTCCACTTTGAAATGGAAGTGGGAAGTAGTTACAGTTGATTTTATTACTAAGCTGCCCAAGACAGTGAAGAAACATGATTCGATCATGGTGGTGGTGGATAAATTGACTAAAGAAACACATTTTATTCTAGTAAAAGCTATAGACAAGGAAAAAAATATTGCAGAAATTTATATGAAAGAAGTTATTAGGCTACATGGAGTGCCTAAGACAATAGTTTCATATAGAGATACAAAGTTTACTTCTAATTTTTGGACGGTTTTGTTCAAGGGATTTGGGAAAAATTTAAATCTTAGCACCGCATATCATCCAGAGTCAGATGGGAAAACATAAAGGACTAAAAGGATAATTGAGGACATGCTTAGAATGTATGTGGTGGATCAACCATCAAAGTGGGAATATTATATCCATTTAGTTGAATTTTCCTACAACAATGGGTATCAAGCCTCATTGAAAATGAGTTTGTTTGAAGCATTGTAAGGTAGAAAAAAGTAACACACTAGTTATTTGGGATAATCCAATAGATAAAAAAGTTGATGGATCATAATTGTTAAAGGAAGTGGAAGAGAAGATGGAAAAGATAAAGCATAATTTAAAGGCTTCCCAAGATAGGAAGAAAAGTTATGCAGACAAGAACAAAGTTTTTCAGATATTTTAAAGTGGGATAACACATGTTCTTAAAACTGAAGGAAAAGAGAAGTTATCTAAGATTAGGAAGCTGCTCGAAGTTGGTAGCAAGATATTGTGGACCTTTTGAAATATTAGAAAAGATAGGGCCAATTGCATACATGTTATATTTTCTTGCATCCATGAGAGTACATAATGTATTTCATGTGTCATTGTTAAAGAAATATGTGCATGATCCTAACCACATAATTGATTGGAATGTGGTCTAGGTGGAGCACAAAGGGGATTTCGGGTGGAACTAGTACGCATCCAGGACCATAAATTCAAAGTGCTCAGGAACAAAGCCATAGGGATGGTAAAAGTTCAATGTACCTACTATGGTATTGAAGATGATACATGGGAGCATGAAGAAAACATGTGGGAAAAATACCCACAAAGTTTTGATAGTTTTGAAGAAGAAAGAATGCAAGACTCTGTTTTGAGAAGCTAGAGTTCTGGAACCACATGTTGGAGTCCTAGCCAATGGTGTTGGGACCTTGATAAAATAATGGCTCATTCCTTGGGTTAGCCTTGGTAAATGGATGGTACATATCTTGGGTTATCCTTGTTAAATGAATGGTGCATTCCTTAGGTCAACAAGTTGAGAGGAACATGAGATTATGGTTGGAGCTATTGCTAGAGTTGCTAAATTGTAGAATTTTATTTCTAAGTATTGTGATGTAAATTTGAATATTTTATTTGGCATTAAGATGTAATTTGAATATATATATATATATATATATATATATATATATATATATATATATATATATATATATATATATCGCATAGAGCAACTGAGAATGACACAAAATTGTAGGGGAGGGGGAATGTAACTAAAGCGATGTAATATATGAATTGTGTTTCCACGTTTTATTAATAAAATGTGATGGAAGTTGCTAAGGGGACATGGACAAGAGATGGCGGTTTAATTAATCCACAAGAGAGGGGAGTGTCTAGGATAATGGCTAAGAGGGGTCCAAGGGGGGAATACCCATGTATATTAATTTAACCCATTTTCCTAAGTTTGCTATTTGTATATGAACCTTCCCATTTTTTATTGAGTATTCCCAAAGCCAATCATTGAATACGTGTAAGAGAGTGGGTGTGAGTGGTCACATCCCAAATTTATTGGGCGCACGGGGGTTGAGTACAATCATCTTGGGGAAGAGTGTGAGTCAAGAAAGGAAATCCAAAGAGAGGAAATTTGTATGGGTTGGGACAAGTAGTTTTAGTTAGTTAAGATTGTGCATGGGAAGCAGGTAGACAGAAAGAAACAAAGTTGTAAGTTGCTGCAGCCATGGAGGGTGAATTCTAGAGAATTTTGGAGCATAATTGGAGTGAATGGAAGCTGGAAAACTAAAGAAATAGGTTTTTAGGCCTGAAGAGTGAACTCATGTGTGAGTTTCACTAAAACAAAAAGTGTTTGTTGTTGGTTTGTTGATAGTTTTCTTAGCAACAATTTCCCTTGAGTTCCCAATTGAGAGATTCCTAGCTACGTGTGCCAAAGAGCCCCTGATAAAAGAATGGCACATTCCTTGGGTGAATCCTGATAAATGGATGGTACATCCATTGGGTTATCTTTGATACATAAATGGTGCATTACTTGGGTTGGAAAGGTCAAGAGGAAGAGAGAGTTGGTGGAAAATTGGGATAGCTATAGGAGAATATCGGTTGGGTTGAGAGTTTTATGATATGTGAGTGGATTATGAGAGACAACCCTATTTTGTGGATTGCTAGCCTCAACTCAGGGTGACTGGATGTTGATATTTGGAACAATCAGTCTATGTTTAGGTGGAACGTCCACCCCAAGAAGATGGTTGCACAATTGTTGTGGAAAGATAAGTGTTTTATCTTGTTGTTGCATTAAATTATGTGTTTAATTGTTATGCACGAATTCTATGTATTTGGAAGTGATTTATATGTTGTTGTAATGAGATGTTTAGTTGCATTTCATGTTGATTATTAGCAGGCTATAGATGCTTCTATTTTTTGGTTATAGACAATATCTAAATCTGTTTTAATTTGTAGCTGAAAGATACAAAAAATGAGTTAATTGTAAATGAATTAAATTAGTTAGAAAAAATTTCATCTTTATGTATATTCTGCACCATAATATCCCTTGGTTGGACTGGGGGACACCCTCCATAAATAATTGAAACACATTTTCTATATACTTTTCAAAATCCCTAAGTTGGGGATATGAGTTAGGAGATGCCAGCAGACCAGGATCTCATAGAGGACCAATTTGAAAAAACATAGGTCTTCCATCTCTAAACAAAAATATGAAACACCATAAATGGATTCTTTGTTCAATAATTCCAACTAACTAGAGCCAGTTTTGCTTCAAGTAGTGATTGGGATTAATTGTGAAGCTGAGATATTTGATGACGTCCTCCAGATTCCCTTTTTGTAATGGAACCATTGTTGACAATAAATCTTGAACATCTCTATCAAACAAACTAGCATAAATAACATATTTCTCATTGTTGATTTCCATGCTAGTAGCTAAGAAATATAGCTCAAGAATATTTAGAACTCTTAGAACCTCCCACATACTTCCATAGAAAAGAAAGAGTATACCATCAACGAATAATAAGGGAGATATCAATACTCTCCTTCCAACTAAAACTCCTTGAACCATCCTTCTAGACTTTTCTTCTTGAATGCACTTTCTCAATGTTGGACATCATGTTGTCATCAATGTCAAAGGGTTTCATTGATATTATGGGCATGAGGAGAATGAATGCCATCAATGATAGGGAGAAGAATAGATTGAAGGAGTGTCCATACTGCAAATCAAACTAGATAGAGGTAGTTGAGTATGTACTTGTGCAACTCTATGTGAATAAAGGTGAGAAGAACTTCGAATGTAAATAATGCCCTTGTATATTGATGGATATATATGTGAAAAGAAGACTATTGTTGTCAAGTTTCTATAAGTGTTCTTTGTTCATCTGGAATAAGTGATTGAGAAAGAACAACCTAAGAAATTTCAGAACTACATAGGCTTGAAGAGAAATGGTGAGTGGAATATGAAATACAAAACTCGATCAAAAAAAAGAAACAAAATCAAGAAATAGAATATTTCTGGTGGAAGAATGATTACATTTTGTTGAAGATCAATGATACAAAGGAAGCACAACAAATGAGCAACAATGAGGTCTCAGATAACTAGATCAAAATAAATGGGAAAATCAATATATCCCACATTCGTGAGGAATAACTTTAAAGGGTTTATATTGCATAAACCTTTTTATGTAACTTGGAAGTGAATGGAAGACTTATGGAATTATGTGCAAGGTGTTAACTTTTGTGAGAATAAAAATGGACCTGGATTAAGTTGAATCTTGATAGTTGATCATAAGAGGTCAATGACCAAGATCAATATATTGGGGCCCGATACCTTGTGGTCTAACTCAACCATGATAACGCAACAATAGAAACCTCATCAGTGCCACATGCCCAGTTAGATGAGTGCTACATTAGAAGGAGTCCATGTCAGTGCTATAACAAGAAGCTCTACAGATGCCACATACACTACCACGTATCAGGATAGGTGTTGATGCCATATCATATTTTATAGAAGAAGATATCCACATGAAAAACACCTCATATGCAACATCAACAAAAATATCTTGAAAAACAACCAAGTACCTTGATGTCATGAAGATAATAAGCATGATGGAGAATCAAGAGTAAGTGAAGAATGAGCATAAACCTGAGGACCCATGGTGAGATCTTGGAAAATAGACTAAGTACCAAGAATCGGTCAGATGGAGATAAATAATGAGAGAAGTCCTGCAAACCCGTGGACCCACAGTAAGATTATAAAAATTGGCTAAGTATGAATACACAGTCAAGAAATGACTAAGTGTAAGAGACTTGTAGTAAAAAGTTTGAAAAACCAACGAAGAGCCAAGGATCGATTGGATGGATGAGGTAATGAATAAGAAAATAATGGAGATATCACTGACCTATGGTGAGAATTCAAAAGTCAACTAATTATGAAGAGCAGATCAAACAAACTAGAAGAGTCCAAATCAAACGACCCAAGAGATATCCACCTATCGCAAATTGGATGACCCATAAGATGAGATATCTAATAGCTCATAATGTCTTGTAGATCTGTGGTAAAACACTTGGAAAAGTTTCTAAGTATGGGTAAAAAATGAATGTGGAAGAAAATAAAGGTGAATTATAGAGGTCACAAAAGTATGAAAACATATTATTTAGACCCACAGAAAAATGGTTGAAAATGCATCTAAGTGTAGGCATAAAGTGAGTGCAGTAGAGCACAAAGGTGTAATTTGAAGATCGTGGAAGTTTAAAATGAAGAGGAGATATGCCTTAGACCCGCAATGAAACCATCAATATGACATATAGATAAGTGAGGATAATCAAAGATATGATCCAATAACAGTTGTGAACTAAAGGCTTGAGCTATGTGAGACTTAGATATATGGTCTAGATCTACCCAAGGGATGTAATCTGATGAATAATGAGCATTGAGATTCATGTAGTGTATTTTGATGGTCGGAGTGTGAACGACTTAGATTTAATTAAGAAGATGATTGGATGGTAGTTGTGTGTTATGGTTGCATGGTGTGTTTTGGTGGCCCTGATATTCGAGGAAGACAGAAAAGATTGATGGTCGAGAATTAATTTGAGGTAAGAACAAACAACTGCTATATGTCAAGGAAGTGTTACGTGTTGATATGGGTAGAGAATAAATAAATGATTTTGATTAATCAAAGGTTTAGATAGGATAATGAATGTGTGATATGGTTACATGTGGTTTAGATATGATAAAGGGAGATCAATGGTTGATATCACATCAAGGATATATTGGAAGAATATTGAACATTGAGGGTGCATTGTGTGTTTTGGTGACAATGAAAAAAATCAATGACGGGGATTGAATTTAAATGTGATCCAAAGGCTACTGAGTGTCATGGTTCATGCTCTCTCTAGAGAAGCAAATGGTGTGTGATAAAAGGAAATTGAGGATTGGCTTCAAAGGATCCTTTTACAGAATGATTCAAGGTTATTCAAAGGGATCTGGAGCTGACCCCATGCAAAATATTATTTAGATAGATGGACACATATTTGGGGTTATTCTTTGTATAAATAATTATTCTCGAATCTAGTTTATAAGTGTGAGTATGGAAGAGAGAAAGCATAAGTAAGGATTGTGGAAGAGAATATCTAAGGCTCGGAGGTTCGAGGATGCTTGTTGAATGAAATGAAGATAATAAAATCATCCAAGGGTGGATGGGAAGTGCAAGGACACATAAAATTTTATAGATGGTGAACTATGGCAACACAAGCAAGGTAGTAGATGTGTTTAGATGAAGAATTGGAGGAAATAAATAATTCTGTATTATTGATAGCAGGAGGAGATTGATGTTTCCAGTAAAATTTGGTATCTGTTATTACTCTGTAACTTGCTTTTGACCGAGGAAAGAAAATAAAAAAAGTAACCACAAACCAACTTGAGGCTGGAAGATAGCCCTTCCAACCTAGATAGAGATCTCTCTTTCAAATCAATAAATGAAAGGATTTATTTGGAATTTCATCCAAAGGCTATATATCTAAAGTAAGATTGCATTCATAGAGTTGGTGGCAATGTGAATAGAAATTCCATTGGGAAATGGAGTCACTGAAAGGTAAAAAATCAATGAAGTCTTACTAGATACTTAGTGAATTGAAAGGTGACTGATCAAAGGCAAGATATAAAGCACTCCTTTAGGCCAATTATATATCATTGTAGATTGAATATTACAGATGAAATAAATAATCTCTTAGGGAATCTATCAAGGATGAATCCTAACATGATTACAACATAAAAAGGATTGAAATTACATACAACAAAGCATCTAATATAGATGAATTCTGATACATTTAGCTCACATTAACATAAAGGAAGAAACCATGTCACATAGATATATTTAAATTAGAAGAAAAAAACTGTAAGATCACATTGATAAAACAACACAATCACATGTATCTCTGGAGTCAAATTTCAAGGACTTCTAATCCAAAAAATTTCATTAATATTAGAGAGAATCACAAAATGTATTCAATAGTTCTTCTCTTACACACTTGCCAATCCTCAGCTCTCATAGCTTCATAAAATATATACAAAAATATCTTCCTATGCTCCCAAAATTTGAATTCAACTGTCATCCTATGATAATTCTAAAAATTACAATATATTTGGCTAAAAAATGTGAACGAACAATTGAGAAGGAGGAGTCAAACTTGACTCATTAATTTCACGAAACAACTTGATTGAAAAAATCCTTGAGTATTTAAACATTATTCTCTTGAAACTTACATTTGATGTGGACATGCTGACATGCCCTACCGACTCATTCAAACTAATCTGGATGTGATATGAAAACTATGCCATTGTTGCACAACATGCCTGTTGCGTAACAACAACCTATAACAGAAACACAACATAGTTGCACAACAATTGATTTTTCTGCATTTTTCTTTCTTTTTCTGACCTGGGATGATTTATGGTGATGGTTGATGGTAACCACAATTTCCAAGTCATGGTAGGATGCCCTAGAACCCTTTCCATCCTTAAAAAACACATTTTCCTCTCAAACCTTAAAACCTTGATACATGTAACTGCCATGAAAGAGATCTCTTTACCCTCTTACTAATAAAATCCTTAGGTTGATGTAGTCAGTGTATATCTCATTATCACTTTGATATTTCCCACTCAAAACTTTGAAAAAGAAATTCATACAATTACTTGAAATTGGACTGTTACAATTGCGCAACGTATGAGAAAAATTAGGTTTGATGTAGCAAAGGATATGCCTTTAAGATAAAGTTTGAGTTTTTTGGTTCATAAGAAAGGTTTTCCTTTCAAACATCAACCAAGAGCCCGAAAAAATAGTTAGAGGGTGCAAGAGTGAAGTAGGTGATGATGCACAATGCTATGAGCAACGTCCCCTGCAACCCATGCACAACAAACTTGGATGGGAGATTTGTAGATTTGCAGAGAAGGAGAGTTGTATCTGGGGGTTTATTTGCATGGAATATGAATAATTTGAATGCTAAATCCAAATTAAACCACTATTTATACCCATCATACCTTGTTGTAATTTAATACTCAATTGCGCAACATTAGGAAGTTGCAGAGAAACTTGTGCAACACTATAATTTGCTTGATAATGCCATGTAGATCTAATGGATTTAAGATCATAATATTTTTTGAACCATGACAAGACTGACTCTAACTGATCATGATTGGCCATATGACCTCTATTAACAAATTTTGACCAAATCACAAATTTTCATGTGAAAATTTACATGTGCTATCAATGGCTCCAATGTGGATGGCATACTCCCTGTGCAGTGCCAAAGAAAAAAGAATATTAGTATACTAATCCATTGGGATGCTAAAACCATTTATATATGCAACCTGCACTTTCTCCTTACTAGAACTTCGTCTGAAAACAATTCCAATATGAAAAATGAACTGCACACTATTGAAATCAAAATGCAAAAATGATCAAACTATGAGCTTATTGATAAGAACTCCTAATCTACTCGAAGAGATGATTTCTTTTTTACATGTAATAATACTTCCAAAGTATCCATTCAATTAATAGCTTGACTAATTGAAGGTCTAGAATGTTCTTTGGAAAAACAAAATCTTGAAAATAAAATGGCAACTCATTTGAACATTTGCAATGAAATTCAAATCTGACAAAATCTGGAAATTTGGGGTCTCTTAATGACTCTAGAAAGACTGCAAAAGGATCTTCAAATAATTCCAAAAGGATGTCATACTCATCCAATAGATTACACATTTTCTCTAGGTGATTTATGTGCCATAAATTTACCCCTTAACCTACATATTTTCTTTCATGCGATTTACTTAATAAGATGCCATAGGAAGTCTAGAAATATGCATTAGACTGTTGTAATAAAACATCTTCTGACAACGAGGATACAATTGGTTTTGGAACTAACTAACCATTATCTTCATTTACAACCTTACAACTGATCATAGGTTGCAAATTTTGATTGTTGAAACAATCCATATAGCATGCTACATGGTCATGAAACACATGAGAAGGTTGTTGCAACTTGTTGTCAATTTGTTCCAATGAGGTTATATGATCTTGCATTAGCACACACCCCTTTTATTCTATGGTGGTTTTGAAATTTTCTTTTAACAATTCAAATGAATCAAAGCACAAAGGTAGGGAATTTTCATTAGCAAAATTACCATTTTCTCCATGTTCACTGGCATAAGTATGGAACTGTTGACTTATAACACTATGGAAATTCTTCTTCAGTAATTGGAATGAAGAAATGCATAAGGGTAGAGTATCTCCTTCACCTGATTCAGTACTTTCCTCATGTTATTTATTGTTGTCACAATTGAAAAATGTAGGTTGACTGCTTTCCTTAAACTATTGAAATTGAACATTTCCTGTTGGAGAACATGCAACTAACTGCTCTAAAAAATCAATCTCATAATCATCATTGTACTCATCATACCTTGGAAAAAATCCTACATATGCAATGTCATCCACAAGGAAAAATCTTGGTACATCAAATTTCTCTTCAGTAGGCTGATCCTTATCTTATGCAACAATGTCATCATTGAAAACTTCGAAAAAATGCATGGAACAATCAATTTTCTACTCATGCTGAAAAAGATCAGGATATAAATCAACTTCTCGTTTATGCATAATCTCATGTTCTTTTGCTACACCATCATTCTCTGCATTTGCAACACTCTAAATTCTGATTTTTCAGCCTTTGACATGCTTGAGTATTGTCTTCTACTTCCTAGGCATAATCAAACATCTGCTGTAGGGTCTTATATCTTCTTTCCATCAAAAGGAAAGACCATTCTGGATGAAATTTTGTTGCATAATAGAGCATGGAAACAACTTCATAGGGTTGGATCCATTTACATATATTGTAGTAAAGACTAGAAAACCTCCTGCTAAACATAAATATTGTTTCATTACTCCGTCTCTTCAAAGCACTGAACTCACAAAGGTACTGATCCAATGACTTTCTCTCACCCCAAAAATTCAAGAAAACATCTTTTAGTTCCTCCCATGAGATGATGGTCCCAAGTTGTAAGTGTATAAACCACTCTTTGATCTCTCCTTGCAATGACTGGGAAAAATCTCTCATTAAAACATCATCATGTTCGATTTCAAAGAGTTTTGGAAAATGCTAAAAAGCGTGGATATGCTTTTCTACTGAAATCTTCTCAAGTTCACCATTGAACACATGTAGGTACCTATAGCTCTTTGCTGGAAATTCATGAAGTATAGAAGGTAGTTTCAAAGGACTATGTCTTCCTGTGATCTTGGTAAATGTAGAATCAAGCACATGAGATGGTATAACAACTTTAGTATCTAGAGGCTCACTAGCTTGGCTATGGTTATCATTAGGATCTTGTTCAGGATCACCAATACAAAAAGGAAATGTATTTATAGCTTCAAAAGAATGATGTACAAATTTTAAAGGAGAATCAAGTGCATGTATGTAATCTTCATTTGCATACATAAGGTAAAGGAAAATTCTATTAACATTTTTAGGAAAGGGCAAGAGATAACTGATGAAAAAGAATAAGATATATTGGAAAAAACTGAAGCTTTGATACTTGGTTTTTCCATGATTTCCTTCCATGTATTTGTCAAATGAGCTTGTTCTCCATTGGAGTCCTTGAATTCCATTGAAGCATGATTGGATTCACCAGGTGAATGGCACAATCTTCTTTGTGTATGACTATTGTTCATCATTAATACTCAGATCTGAACTTTGTCGTTTATCCTAGGGAATATTTCACCTTCGATCCCTGACAATGATGCCAAAATGTTATCACTCTGTAACTTTATTTTGGCCAAGGAAATCAAATCACAAAGGTAACCACAAACTAACTTGAGTGTGGAAGATATCCCTTCCAACCCAGAGATGGTTGTCTCTTTCAAATCAATCACTGAAAGGATTTATTTGGAATTTCGTCCAAAGGATAGATATCTAAGCTAAGATTGCATTCATAGAGTTGGTGGAAATGTGAACAGAAAGTCCATTGGGAAAATGAGTCACTAAAAAGTTAGAAATCAATGAAGGCTTACTAGATACTTGGTGAGTTTAAAGGTAATTGATCAAAGACAATATAGAAATCACTCCTTTAGTCCAATTAGATATCATTGTATATTGAATATTACAGAGGAAACAAATAAACCCTTAGGGAATCTATCAACGATGAATCACAAGGATATTACAATAGAAAAATGACTGAAATTACATACAACAAAACATATAATACAAATGAATTATGATACAAGTAGTTCACATTAACATAAAGGAGGAAACCGTGTCACATAGATATATTTAAATTAGAAGACAAAAACTGTAAGATCACATGCATAAGAAAACACAATCACATGTATCTCTGGAGTCAAATTTCAGGGACTTCTAATCCAACAAATTTCATTAATATCACAGAGAATTACAAAATGTATTCAACCGTTCTTCTCTTACACACTTGTCAACCCTTAGCTCTCATAGCTTCATAAAATATATAAAAAATATATTCGTATGATACCAAAATTCGAATTCAAATGTCATCATATGATAATGCTAATAGTTACAATATATTTGGCTACAAAATATGAAAAAACAACTAAGAAGAAGGAATCAAACTCGACTCATTAATTTCACATAACAACTTGATTGAAAAAATCCTTGAGTCTTTAAATATCATTCTCTTTACCCTTGCATTCGATGTGGAAACGATGGAATACCCTGTTCATTTATTCAAACCAATCTGGAGGCGATATGGAAACTATGTCATCATTACGCAACATGCCTACTCCACAACAACAACCTACAACATAAACGCAACATAGTTGTGAACAACTGATTTTTCTGCATTTTTCTTTTTTTTTCTGACCTGGGTTGATTTATGGTGATGGTTGATGGTAACCACAATTTCAAAGTCATGGTAGGATTCCCTAGAACCCTTCCCATCCTTCAAAAACACATTTTCCTCTCAAACCTTAAAACCTTGATACATGTAAACTTCCATGAAAGAGCTCACTTTACCCTCTTACTGATAAAATCCCCAATCTGATGCATTTAATGTTGATTTCATTATCACTTTGATATTTCCCACCCAAAACTTTGACAAAGAAATTCATACAATTGCTTGAAATTGGACTGTTATAGTTGCGCAACGTATGAGCAAAATTAGGTTTGATGTAGCAAATGATATGCATTTTAAGATAAATTTTGTGTTTTTTGGTTCATAAGAAAGGTTTTCCTTTCAAACATCAACCGAGATTCTAAAAGAATAATTAGAGGGTGCAAGAGTGAAGTAGGTGATGATGCAAAACACTATGGGCAACGCCCCCTGCAACATGTGCACAACAAGATTGGATGGGAGATTTTTAGATTTGCAGAGAAGAAGAGTTGTATTTGGGGGTTTCTTTGCATGGAAGATGAAGAATTTGAATGCTAAAGAAAAATTAAACCACTAGTTATACCCATCATACCTTGTTGTACTTTAATAATCAATTGTGCAACATTATGAAGTTGGAGAGAAACTTGTGCAATGTTATAATTTGCTTGATGATGCCACGTACCTCCAATGGATTTGAGCTCATAAGATTTTCTGAACCATGAAAATACTGACTCTAACTGATCATGATTGGCCATATGACCTCTATTAAAAAAGTTTGACCAAATCACAAATTTTCATGTGAAAATTTACATGTTCTAACAGTGTCCACAAGCACTTCTAAGTTGGTGCTCAACTAAGGGGATTGTTGTATCCTATAGGTTGGTGCTTAATTTTTTTTTTGCTGAGTTGGTACTATGCTAAGGGGATTGGTGTCTCCTACAGGTTGGTGATTTCAAATATAGTAGCTCTAGGTAGGTGCCTACATGAAGAATTGAGTTGGTGCTAAGTCAAGTGAACTGGTGTCTCCTGGAGTTTGGTGCCTGCAAATATCATTTCTCATTTGGTGCTCAAGAGAGGAGATTGATGTCTCTTGTAGGTTGGTTCTTGCAAACATTGTAAAAATAGGTTGGTTCCTACCATATATTATAAAGAAAATCTTTGTGTTTTTCTCCCATTTGGGTTTCCATGTTAAATCTCTATGTACTTTGGATTATATGTTTTTATATACATCTCTCATAAACCATTTATGACTAGTGAAATAATAAATTGATAAAAGAAGAGTAAAAATAGTCCTATATTGATTCACTCCCCTCTCAGCATAAGTAATTGTGCTAACAATTTTTATCAGAGCAAGGTTCCTTCAAAATTATTCTAACTACTAGAAGGTGAATCCTTGCGGCACAAATAGATAAGGAAGGTTTTTCTACAAATAGAGCTCCAGTTTTTGATGGATCAAATTATGCATTATGAAGCATAAGAATGAAAACCTATTTGGTGTCTCTTGGATTTGATGTTTGGAGTGTAGTTGAGAATGGTTACACGACTCCAAAAATCCCACTGGTACTTCCAACTACTATAAGACTCAGTGGCAATATCTCTAAATCCCAACATGAAATTATTTGTGGTATGGAAGAATCATTGTTTGCTAAATTCATGCATTGTACCTAGAAAAAAGAGATATGGGACAAACTGCAGAAAATTTATGAAGGAGAAAAAAAATTCAATAAGGAACAATCACAAATATATAGAGGACAATCTGAGAAACTTGATATGAAAGAATAACAGAGTATTGCAGAATAATTTCTTTGAATACATAATATTTTCAACACCATCAGAGGATTTGGCGAACAAGTTAAAGAAACCACTATTGTGCAAAAAACACTTAGACCACTTCCCTCAAGATTCAATACCAAGATATCTACCATTGAGGAAATGAAGTACCTAAACAATTTGACAATGGATAAATTACATGGAATCATCAATGCATATGAAATAAGAACAAAAAAATATAAGCAAGAAAAACCAGCAATGAATGAAGCATCTTTCAAAGAATCAAAGAAGACAAAGAAAAAAGAACACAAAACATGTGATAGCTCATACAATGAATTAGATGAAGAATTAGCCAAGATTGTTAGGAAGCTCAAAAGAGGATGAGGAAAATCCAAAGGCAATCTTCCCTTTATATGTTTTAACTATGGAGAAGTAGTACACTTTGCTTATAAATGTCCTTATGCAAAGAATGCAGGTAACAATGTGAAAGACGAATCTACTTTCAAAAAGTAAAACAAGGATAAGACTTAAAAGAATAAAAAATTCTTCACACAAAAGAAGAATCTATATAGCAATGCAGACAACATCTCTTCAAATGATAGTGAAAATGACACATAATCAATTCTCTTTATGCATTTAGAAACACAAACATATGTACTAGAAAATAGAGACACAGATTCAATAGAAGAATACAATCTTGAATTTGATGCATAAGTACACCTTGAAGCATAATTCATTAGTTCCTTAGAAGAAATAAACCAAACCAATGAAAATAATAGAAAGAAAAAAATGAATTGAGAAAGTACAAAGAGGAAGAATATGATCTTGAAGAAACAAACAAGACAACAATTATGTTAAAGGTTCAAGTAGACGAGGAAAATAAAATTGAAGAAGTCTTAGAATCCTAGCTAAAAGAAAAAGAAGATATCTGCAACAGTCTAGAAATTGAAATAGTTTATCTATGAAAGGAATTGGAAAGATCACACACCAACATGAAATTTAAAATAGCTCTACAACCTTGAATGAAATCCTAAATCATCAAATAGAACCATTTGACATGATTGGTCTTGGGTATAGTGGAAATAAGGAGGCTAATAATGAGGAAGACTCAATAAGTGAAGAAAGGACCAAGAGTTATGCTAATATAATCAATAATTCTATCAAGGGTGAAGAAAACAAGATGGAAGATCAGTATGTTCCACAGAAGAAAAATCTTCCTCACAAGAACATAATCAGGAAGAATCACCCATCAAAATGGAATCACACAATCATGCACCAATACTCTTTCTTTTGCTATCGTTACTCTTTCAATGGTTTTGTTCATAAAGAAATAGATTGTAGAAAAAATGTAAGAGACAATTACATGACGAACGACAACATATATACCCATGGATTCTCAAGGAGAAATTACAACTCATTTTCCCCTTTGATGAACTATAACATCATATGTTATAGCTGCGACAATTTTGGGCATATAGAAAATTTCAGCAGAAGTAACTTCAGAAAATATCAATAAGAAGAAGTCCTGAAAATCATGAAAATAAATTAGGAATGAAGGGAACAAAAGAAATAAAAATCCATGTTCGTTCAAGATGCACTTATTGCACAAAATAATAAGGACAAGTGGGTCATTGACAATGGATTCTCTAGTTACATGACAGGAGACAAAACATAATTTATCACCCTAATAAATAAATAAGTGTCACCTTTGGAGACAATGGAAGTTCAAATATAGTTGGAAAAGGCACTCTCGGTCTTGAAAATGGAAGAGCTAAGGTTGAAAAGTTCCCGTGCATTGAAAACTTGAAACATGATCTTCTCAGTGTAATCTAGATTTCTAATCAAGGAAACAATATTTGTTAAGTACCAAAGACTGAATACAAAATCACCATAGTAGATATGCAAGAAAAATATAGAAAACCACCATTTTATTATATCAAAAAACTTGAGGTATGGAAACACCATACAATGGATCCTCTCCTATTCACTTGCCTCTTCGAGGGGGCATACTCCTATTGAGCTACAACTGACTATACAATAATTCTCTTCCTATCCAATTACATTGTTTAAACCCCTTTATATAGTGCTACCTATTAGAATATGAATGAGTGTGCTCATTTTACCATTGAAAATATATCTATTGTCACCCAACCATAGGCTGAAGCCACCCTCCGATAACCTTGACCTTGATAGAGAGAAGAATCTTGGTAGCAATCCAATATCCAAGCAAGGCTAATGCACCAAGCAAGAAGTAACCAAAGATGATCAAAGAGTCCAACCCAAAACTGGTACAACACATTCCCCAGGACTTGCGCACAAGACTTCTGCGATTCTAAGAGTGTGTCAAATGAGAGACTGGTGCATTGTATTTATAGTATTCCTGACATACTTTCCTGGGCTGACGTCTCTAGCTGGGTACTAATTAATTCATATTAATTATCTCTCTTCAGCCGACATCTCATCTAGGGTTACTTTCATTTCTTTTCTTTCTTCCGGAATGTTCTAATCTTGTCAAAGGTCACAATAGAGGGTCATACCTCTTGAAGCTACCATAATATCAACACTCCCTCCTAGCTAGGGAGGTATAACTGATAATAGTCTTGAGCACAAACAAACCATTCAACTGGTAGCATCATGAGCACTGTCATTATTATCCAACTGGATAATCTCCATGACAACTGGTACAATATCAATTGATAGAACACAACTGTGTCTATCCATGGTAGTACACAACTACTCAAACCATGACACATAGTCACAAACAATGGAACATATCCACCACAATAGCATAACTCTACTGTTTGGAGACAAGCAGTCTCCATAAAAATCAGTTGATATCAATCTGCACATAAAATATTGTTAAAATAAATTGAATCATCTTGGCCAATATTTCACTCACATCTGTGAGATCTGAAATAATATCTACCCTCAGAGTAGAACATAAATGATTGGCTATCTGGATTATTCTTCTCAAATAGGGAAGAATAATTGTTTTGATTTCTGAGCCTGGACCATTCCTCACCCTAGGCCATTCCTCCGACACTAAACAAAGTGTAACCTAGAGAGAATGAATCTTCCCTAAGGAATGCATGTCCCCAATTGCTGAGCTTGGACCACTCCCCACCCTGGGCCATTCCTCCGGCACTAAAAAAAGTGCAACCTGGAGAGAATGAATCCACCCTAAGGAATGTTTGTCCAGACCATTTCCCCTGTTAACCACAAGAGAAAAATATTGTCCTGTACCAACCTCCAAAACAAACCATTCCTCATGTTAACCACAATGAGAAATCACTGTTTGGCGAGGTGGGCCAGTCTTGTTGAGTAACCCTCAAGAAGAGAGACTTCCCTAGACCACTACCCATGTTAACCACAATGGGAAGTTGCTGTCTGTGGTACATCAACAATTTGTACCATTTTCTGAACTGGAAAATGTTTGTCTGTCAAAAATCTCAATCCACTTTCCAAACATGAAAGAATCTTCCCAACCTGGACTATTTTTCAATCTTAAAAATGAATGTACTCAATAATATGTCAGTGCTCCCTCCCAACCCGGAGAGTCATTTCTTCCATTTCAGCTAAGGGAGTTATTTCCATGATCCCCATATTCTCTCGGAAATATGAAAACTTTATTCTGGATAGAGGCTTTGTCAGGATGTTTGTTGTCTGCTCATCTGTGGGGATATACTGGAGCTTTACCTCTCCTTCCTGGAATTTATCTCGAATAAAGTAGTTTTTGATCTCAATATGTTTTGACCTTTCATGAAACATGATATGCTTTGATAATGTTATACAACTTTGATGATCAGAATGTATTATGGTCGAATCTGGAATCTGATCAAATAAATCAGAGATTAAATTCCTTAGACATATTTCTTCTGTGCATGCTTCACATGCTTCAATATATTCTTCTTATGTTGTGCTGAGTGCAACAAACTTCTGTTTTCTGCTGCCCCAAGATATCATAGCGGAGCCCAAGTTGAAACACATTCCTGAAGTACTCTTTCTATCTTCTGTACTTCCTTCCCAATCTGAGTCTGTGAATCCATGAAGTTGTATATCACTGGATGCGATATATATAAATCCATAGTTTATTATCCCATGAATATATCTTAAGACATGCTTTGCAGCTATCCAATGCTCATGTCTCGGTTCCACTTGGAACTGGCTTAGTGTATTCACAACAAAGAAAATGTTTGGTCGAGTATTTACCAAATACATCAATGACCCAATTAATTGTCTATATAGTGATGGATCTACTGAATTAGAATCTATATCTTTCACTTTTCTTATATCCATATTCATAGGAGTGTCCATGGAATTACAATCTATCATTCCAAACTTCTGAAGGATCTTTATTGCGTACTTTCCTTGTCCAAGGAATACTTCACCACGCTTCTGCCACACTTCTAGTCCCAAGTAGTAATGCATGAGACCTAGATCTTTCATATCAAATTCAGAAGCTAGTTCCTTCTTGCACTGGATGATGAGAGACTCTTCACCTGTTATGAATAGATCGTCAACATATAGTAGAATATAGTAGTATAATTGCAGTTGCATTGTCCATGACTTTGTAGTAAAGATTTGGATCTGCATGACTCTTGGAGAAACCAAGTCTCGTTAGATAGTTGTCCATTCTGGAATACCAAGCCCTTGGAGCTTGCTTGAGTCCATATAGGGATTTCTTGAATCTACAAACGTGAGTGTCTATGGAGTGTACTTCAAACCCTTTAGGTTGTTCAATATATACTTCTTCTTCGATTGCTCCATTGAGGAAAGATTTCTTTACATCCATCTGATGTAAGTTCCATCCCATGGAAGCGACAAGAGATATGATAGCCCTAATGGAAGTATATCTAGAAACTAGAGCAAAAGTTTCATCATAATATTCTCCCTCCTTCTGGGAGAACCCTCTAGCTACTAATCTTGCTTTATATTTATCCACGCTTCCGTCTACTGCATGTTTGATCTTATATACCCATTTTGAAGTTACCACTGATTTTTCTTTAGGTCTAAGTACGATTTCCCATACATCATTTTTCATAATGGATTGGTGTTCTTCCGTCATAGATTCTTTCCATTGTGCATTTTGAACTGCTTCTTCAAATGTGGTAGGTTCTTCATCTAGAAGCTTCATCACATATGTTGCATAACTTGAGAATCTTTTAGGCTTTTACTTTTTCTGAATGTTCCTTCGGGAACCTTGAGTCTTTCTGCATCTTGTAAGGTAGCTTCAAGCCAAGATGGTCATTTCCTGGTCTTAGGTATGGTGTATGAATCAATAGTCTCACATGGTTTCATAGGATTATCAGCTTGTTCCTTTTCATCATCTTGATTTTTTGTTCTTTCTTCAATAGGTTCTTCATTCGCTTCTTCTTCTATTGTTTCTTCTATGGATTTCTTGAAATCCATATTTTCATTAAATTTCACGTCTCTACTGACTTCGATCTTATGTTGTTCTAGAATATAGATTCTATAATCCTTGGATGAATCGCTATATCCCACGAATATGCCCTTCTTTCCCGAGGGTTCTAGTTTATTCCTTTTGTCCTTGGGAATATGAGAGTAAACAGGACATCCAAATATTCTTAGGTTTTCCACATTAGGTTTCTTACCTGAGAAGGATTCTTCTAGATTCATGTCCTTCAGTATGTGGTGAGGAATTTTGTTATGCAAATATATTGTTGTCATGGCTTCTTCTCCCCATAAGAACATGGATAGACCTTGATCATTTAGTAGTGCTTTTACGGTTTCTTCGATAGATCTGTTCTTTCTTTCTGCTACACCATTTTGTTGAGGATTATGAGGAACATTTAGCTCCCCCCTAATCCCTGTCGATTTGTAGAATGCAACGAGTTCCTTTGATATGTATTCTCCTCCATTATCCGTTCTTAAGATCTTGATCTTCTTGTTCATGAGGTTCTTTATCTCTGATTTGAATTCTTGAAACTTGATGAATACTTTGTCTTTTGTCTTCAGTAGATATAACCAAGTCTTTCTTGAATAGTCATCTATGAAGTTTATGTAGTAAAGATATCCTCCTAGAGATTTCAGTGGCATCGGTCCACAAACATTTGAGTGTATAAGATCTAGAATTTACTTATATCTATTGTTGTTGCTTGGAAATGGTTTCTTGATATTCTTTCTAAGGGCACATCCTTTGCAAATTCCTTCATGTGTAGACTACAATTCTGTTATTCCTTCAACCATCCTTTTGATAAAATGTAATGCTTGATAATTAATATGAGCATACCTTCTATGCCAAATTTCATTTGGATTGACTTTGTCATGTACGAGAGATTCTTCATTTTGTTCTAGTAGTCTATATTGATTTCCTTCACGGCTTCCAATAACCCTGACATTCTCTATGCTGGAGTCTTTATGCCAAGATAACACTTTTCCATCCATGAAAGATATTCTGTTTCCTTTGTATTCTAGGCAAGATATGGATACAAGATTCTTTTCTAAACCATGTACATATAAAACATTGCTTAAGTGAAAATTGCTACCTGTTTTCAACTTGACTGGGGCTTGTCCAAATCCTTCCACTGGGTAAGTGATTTTTTCTCCAAGATCTAAATTGTATGAGGTCTTCTTCTCATTTAGATTTGAGAGTCTGTATTGATCTCCCGTCATGTGCTTAGAAGCTCCACTATCGATTATCCACATGTCATCTTCAATTGTTCCAGTGAGTGCTGAGTAGTGTAGAAGATTGATCGTCTCACTCATGTCTTCGATTGACTGGTAACTGGTCATGCTTTGATCCAAAACTTCAACTATGACATTTTTGTCTTCTGAGAGAGCCAAAAGGTGCATTGAACTAGGGTGCATTTGAAAATATTCTCCTTGAGGGAGATGCTCCATCACAAGGTGTCGGATCTAAGATTTAGGGTTTCTGTAACTGCTCCTGCTAGTAACCCTAGAGGTAGTATCTTGGAAGTTAATCCTGCTAGTAACCATAGCAGAAGTTCCTCAGCAAGCTCAATATCCTAATGGTTATGTTTCCTTACAACGGTTAGAATGAATGAAGGAGGTGTTGTCTCATAACCTATTAGAATATGAATGAATGTGCTCGTTTTACCATTGACAATATCTCTATTGTCACCCAACCATAGGCCGAAGCCACCCTCCAAGAACCTTGACCTTGACAGAGAGAAGAATCCTGGTAGAAATTCAATAGCCAAGCAAGGCTAATGCACCAAGAAATAAGTAACCAAATATGATTAGAGAGTCCAACCCAAAACTGACATAACACTTTCCCCAGGACTTGTGCACAAGACTGCCAAACTGCAGTGCGCACAAGTGACTTCTGTGATTTTGAGAGTGTGACATATGAGAGACTGGCGCCCTGTATTTATATTATTCATGGAAGAATTTCCTGGGCTGACTTCTCTCTCTGGGTACTAATTACTTCATATTAATTATCTCTCTTCAACTGACATCTCATCTAGGGTTACTTTCATTTCTTTGCTTTCTTCCGAAACGTTCTAATCTTGTCAAAGGTAACAATAGAGGTTCATACCTCCCTAAGCTACCACAATATCAACACTACCAACCACTAAGAACATTCTAGAGGTGGAACCTTCTAGAAGTAGAACCTTCTAAGAAGTCCCCTTACATTTATTATATCTAACTACCATAGTGGGCCTTATTTAATACTATAATGGACCTAGTCCACCTTAGATTGAATTGCCTCTATTATTATATATGTGGGCCCTCCTAATCCAGGTGGTTATTAGTGGCCACCCACCTTTTCCAACTGACTCAAAACAATTTTCTCGCAGTTTTGGTAATTTACTATTTTTAGCAGTTTTTAATTTTCGAGGCCATTTTGAGGGCCTAAATGAAGGTTTTTTAGGATAAATATTCTCAATGATAGCTAGAGGCTTTGATTGAACCCTCAAAATGAATATCCTCGAAGATACCTTTCCAATGAGCTATCGTTTCCCTCAAACATAGATCGTATGCCAAAGTTACGCCCCCGAGAAGTTGATACACCAAACTACCCAAAACGGGGTCCACAAAAATGTTGACTTTTCATCTTCNAAAATGAATATCCTCGAAGATACCTTTCCAATGAGCTATCGTTTCCCTCAAACATAGATCGTATGCCAAAGTTACGCCCCCGAGAAGTTGATACACCAAACTACCCAAAACGGGGTCCACAAAAATGTTGACTTTTCATCTTCTGAGGTTAGGGTTTTGGATTTTCTTTATGATAAAAAGGCCTTTGGAGCCTCATTGTAAAATCTTCTTGCAAATGTGAGTAGTAGACACATATCTTCTCAGAGATAAGCTGCCACCATTCTAGCAAGTCTTTCACTCTGTATTTTTACAATCTTTGTACATTTTCGCTTATTAATAGAAAATTGTGTATTATTGTATCGTTGTGTTTATGGTTACATATCTGATACATTTATGTATATCATTGGATATCTAAGATATATCTGTACATTTCTATTTATATCTCCGTTGTCATTTCGTGCCGAAAATAATCCAGATCACCTCTGGCCCCCCTCACTACCTCTCTATCTACCTAAAATTTCACCCCCCTTATGAAATAATTGTCCTCAATGTGTTAAGAACCAAATATCAATATAGCATAGAAAATCCTCAGAAAAAGTACTCAACGCCTTGAAAAAGAGAGAATTTCAGATAATAAGCCTCTTTGAGGGGGCAACCTCCTTTTACCCCACTTAAATGTTCAAGTACAAGAT